>CM024624.1:40734319-41022725 GCA_014182585.1 Eucalyptus coolabah | reverse complement strand
TTTTAGAGCTTCAATTTGATCAAATTGGAGGAGAATTGAAGGGGAATTGAATGAAATGGGATGGCAAAGGTCCAAAATTCGTAGGTTCTTGGGGTGTGCAACATTTGGACCCTTAGATGGCTTGCAATGGAAGCTTGGGTGAAGGATTTTGGGCTGAGGATGATAGCCAAGCTGGTGGGGCACCAAACTCAAGTGTTTTGGATATTTGTGTGGCCCCCTCTTCTTGTTGCAGCAACCATATTCTTCCTTCAGCAGCTCCTTTCTCTATTTGTGTGAGTTTAGAGAGCTCAAGAGAACCTAAAACCAGCCAGCACACCTCCCCTTGCCGTCTACAGCCCCCCTACCGTCGTTCGGTGCTTGTCGCGCCGCATGAGCCTCGTGCACCAGCTCGTGTTTCCGTTCGCTCGTCCTCACGCCCAACCGCCGTCCCCCACGTGTCCCGGCCGTCATTGAGCCCCTGGGCACCGTCAAAGCCCAGTCGGAGCTCCACCGACACCGTCTAGCCGCTGGAATTGCTCGCTTGGTCACCCACTGCCATCGCCGTCCCGCCATGCCTCTTTCCCGAGCGGTGCAACCCCTTCGACCAGTTCCTTTAGCCCAAGGCGAAGCCGAAACCTCAAAGCAAGGGCTAAGGTCTTCGAGGCCCATTTTAGATCTCTTCCGGGCCTTGGTTGGTGTTGCCATAGGCTTGGTTGTCGCCCGCCTCCGCGTCACCATCACCGTGAACTCATCGGACCGCTAAACTAGTGAGTTTACTTGCGAAACTCTGCTTAGGGAGTTAATGACGCTTAATGGATAATTAGTTTAGGCTAATTAGGGATTAGGTGGTTAGTTAGCTTAGATTAGTGATTTAATCGTTTAATTGTGCATGTTAAGTAGTTAGAATAGGTTTAGAAATTTTCTAGGCCCGTTTAGGTGGTTAGAATATCATTTCCGGCTTAAGTTGGTATTTTTGGTATTTAAATTGCATTATTTAATTAATTTTGGTATTTATTTAATTATTTAATAATTTCCAGAAATTATATCAGGATAGCCGGTGACCGGAACTTCATGCTAATTGCAGTGGTGTGCTTAATTTATGCAATTGAGTGTTAAATTATGCAAATTGAGTAGTGATTGGAATTTTGGTTATTTGCTTCAAAATTGTGAAATTTCAATATTTAATTAGAAATCCCGGGTGTTGGGTTTTGACACCGAAAATGGTTTTAAATACTATATCAAATAGTAGGATTTTAAAAAGAAGGGTATCAATTTTTCTAGTTCAAATTGACCGTGTACCCACACACAACTATTTTACCATGTGTTTTTAATACGAAGAAAATGGGCAAAGTATATTATTTTAATTGACATTTGAGTGCAAAGCACAATGTCTTGGCCGGGATTGGATGGGTGCATGGATGATATGAGAACCCATCACGAGCCTTTGGGGCCGAACGATACTTCTTCGGGAATGCCCCAAGTCAACGAATGCCGATCGTAGTAAAGGCCTGGACCCATGCTCCTATGTGGAATGCCATCTAGATGTAGACATTGCCATGCTCAATGGGGCGAGACGACGCCAAAGCAACACCGGAAGACCATTGACTGTTGAGTCGACTGTGGCCATTAGGTTGTAATCAATTGGGACGTGTAATTGATTGATTTGACGCGTCTGATTATGGGACAAAATTGTGTGGCACAGTACGGGCCCATGTCATAATGATTTAGCCTTATAATCGGGACCCCTGTGTTTATTGAGGTGAAAGTGATGGCATTCCAATTGATTGAGTTTGATTATTGCATATGGCTGTGTATATGAATTGTGCTAACATGCAAGGAGGATCTGAGACGAGGTAAGTCTCAGTGGTTGTGTGATTGTGTGACTAGGTGTATTTCCTTCCTAGTCGGAATTTAGGAGGCGAACTTGCTGAGACATTGTCTCACCCCGTCGTGGGCTCAATTATTTCAAGTCCTTAGATGGCGGTTCCTCTGGAACATTTTGGTCAGCCTTGGGCTGTTACTGAGTAGAGCATGGACGTCCCTGTCCCCGGTAGTCATTGAGTCTATGAGTTAGTGGTGATCACTGTCTGGGTCAATGAGGGCTGACTTGAGAGGGAACCTCATCGATTTAGGGCGTGGTACCGCCATGGACTCAATGGGTATAGGGTAGGTCCCCTTCAAGGATTTGATATCCCCGCCGTTGAGCTCAACGCCGCTTTGGGTGAGGGTGCAGTTAACCTTCCTGTTGGTGCTGTGGTGGACCCGGCGCCCCCGGAGCCTGTGGAGTCCGAAGGATTGATGAACGTGTCTGACTAATGGGTCATGGGATAGTTCCCTTTTTGAGGGCTGATCTTTTTGGTAGATAGACTAGTATTATATATAAACTAGTCGGTTGTTTATAAAGGCGTGTTTTGGTTGTGAATTTGTTATTATACTTTTCTATCCCATGGAGGTTGCTGTCAGGGGATTTGTTTATTCGCTTCCGCATGTGCAATAAAATAAATGGGTTGGTGACGTATCCTGGGACGTCGCAATTTCATCAACCACTGGGGGATGTGTGCGCTCTCTAGGCTTGGGGTGTGGCAACTAGGCACCTGCTCGAAGTCTCAAGATTAGAAGGGGAAAAAAAAGCTTAATGCCTTCAGATGTGTGCTCTGAAGGGCTAATACGCTACTGTGAACATAGTGACATAAGAGAAGTCCTCACCGTAGCCATCGAAATGATGGACAGGATCAAAATCCACATCACGGGGTCGCCCAACCAAACATGCCCTAATACGTCCCCAGCAATGGGCGCGGCGGCTCTCCGTCCTCCTAATGTACATTGCTCGCCACCTCTGTTGTTAAAAGATTGAATGTCAAAATAAAAAGATCACGTGCCAATAAAATTTCTACATAGGTCATGAGAGAAAGAATCGGGACTTTCTCAAAAGTTCTTTGCAATATTTTCTTAATGCAGGGGAGCAAGTGATCCGGTATGTAACATGCTTAATTTTGTCACATGACTTGGTTTTCTTGCTCTTACTTTCCGGGACGGAACTTAGTAGCGCAAATTGATTCAGACTACTTTGGCTTTCCCTTTTCCAATTTATGATCATTTCTTTTTGCTGATCAAACCTCTAAGTATATGATTCTTTTCGTAGACCCACGACATGCATAAAAACACACCGCTGTTCAAACAAAAATGGGCAATCTAATGGAAAGCAAGACTGCTGTTTTCTCATTGTGCTTAACTTTTTTGCTAGCTTGAAATCATTTGCGACTATTTCGGTGGAAAGACTTAATGCACTAATGACGCTATCACTCGTTTCAAGCATCGCCCTAACAGAATTGCTGATTTGCGGAAGCGTGATGTTGATACTACTTGATAGTTTGCAATTTGAATGTGCAAGTGTATATGTATGTGCGGGATATTTGGCAGAGAAGGACAAGGAATAAGGAGATAGCCGTTTGTTGAATGATATGGGAGGAGGAAATATTATTTTATTAGTTTATAGAAATGATTTTACAAAAGACGTTGGCGGAGTAGATTAAGAGATAAAAGCTTTATAAGCTCTCCTCCCCACTTATCTCCACGATCAATCCAAGCTCTATCTAAAGAGCACATCCACTGCCTCAGAAGATTTTTACCACAATTGCCAACTCTAACTAAGCTAGAACCACAAACTTTACCTTCCTCCCAAGATTAGATTTCTCGTATGATACATATAGGTGTGCATGGAAACACTCCCAAAAGTGTTCCGGCACACTTCGTACGGAAAGTGTGCCCGGGAACAAAAAAGGAACAGAAACGCGTTTGGTTGCGTTTCTGTTCCTTTTTGTTTTTTTTGTTTCTGGAACGAAATAGGAACAGAAACAAGAAACAACAATTTGTTGTTTCTTGTTCCGAAACAAAAATGAAAGAAACGTTTCTCTCTCTTCTTCTTCTCTTCTTCTTTTCTTTTCTTCTTCTTTTTTTTTCTTTTTTTCTTTCGTTGGTCGCCGGCCTCGGCCATGGCCGGCGACCGGCCGTCGAGGCTCGGCCTCCGGATCCGGGCGAGCCCGAGCTCGCCCAGCCAAGGCGAGGCTCGGCGTCGCCGCGCGGGCGAGGCCGAGCCTTGCCATGGCTGGGCGAGCTGGGTGAGGCCGAGCGTCGCCGGCCATGGCGAGGCTCGGCCTCGCCGTGGGCCGGCGAGCCTCGCTGTGGCTGGGCGAGGCTGCCCGGCCCCGTCGGCCGGTCGCAGGAGGCCGGGACCGCCAAAAAAAAAAAAATAAAAAGAAAGGAAAAATGAAAATGCAATAAAAATGTTTAAAAAATTAAAAGAAACAAAAAAAGAATAAAATTTACCAAACGTGTTTCTGTTCATTTTTTATTCCCGGACCAAACGTTACCAAACGCGTTCTTTTGTTCAAAAATTGTTCCCCGGAACAGAAACACTTTTTTTTGTTTCTGTTCCTAGAACAAAAAGGAACAGAAACAAATCCATGCGCACCCATAGTGTTCTCTAGTATTCACAGATATTTCTGCATGCTAGACTATTCACAAATTCCAACCATCCAGAAAGTTGAATAATCTTGCTAAAGAATTAGGTAATGTGCAGGCTCAAATAAGACTATAACAGGATCACGTCTGAGGATTGTGCCAAAAAGTCTGGTCGTGGGTTGAGGGAAGAACATCGTTGCAATTAAGCAATGCGATAGAAGCGACAATCAAGGGAATCGTCAGTGCAATTTACAGCGAGGACTTTCGAACAAATTATAATTCGTTTACACACAAGCAAAGACAAAGAAGAGACTGCGGTCTTTTTTTACTGTACATGACCGGTCTGCGCTGCCAAGAATGACTAGGTCTATAGAGCTGCCAGCGACATCTACCAAGCGTTTGTATTCCGAAACATCCGAGGCGTTTCATCTAATTGAGAAAACCATTCCTATGGTGGCTTGGCTTCAGTATATAGTCAAGCCCCCAAATGGAGTAGTTAATATTCCCAAAGTCCCATTTTAGAGAGCCCAACATGGAGTCTGAAATTTACGAAGCCGCTGTGAAAGGAAATGTGCATTCTTTGCGTCAGTTGCTTGGAAAAGATAAGCTACTTCTTGACAAAGAAGAGACTGAGGTCTTTTTTTAATGTACATGACCGGGAATCTTCAGTGCAATTTACAGCGAGGACTTTCGAACAAATTATAATTCGTTTACCCACAAGCAAAGACAAAGAAGAGACTGCGGTCTTTTTTTAATGTACATGACCGGTCTGTGCTGCCAAGTATGACAAGGTCTATAGAGCTGCCAGCGACATCTACCAAGCGTTTGTATTCCGAAACATCCGAGGCGTTTCATCTAAATGAGAAAACCATTCCTATGGTGGCTTGGCGTCAGTATATAGTCAAGCCCCCACATGGAGTAGTTAATATTCCCAAAGTCCCATTTTAGAGAGCCCAACATGGAGTCTGAAATTTACGAAGCCGCTGTGAAAGGAAATGTGCATTCTTTGCGTCAGTTGCTTGGAAAAGATAAGCTACTTCTTGACAAAGAAGAGACTGAGGTCTTTTTTTAATGTACATGACCGGGAATCTTCAGTGCAATTTACAGCGAGGACTTTCGAACAAATTATAATTCGTTTACCCACAAGCAAAGACAAAGAAGAGACTGCGGTCTTTTTTTAATGTACATGACCGGTCTGCGCTGCCAAGAATGACTAGGTCTATAGAGCTGCCAGCGACATCTACCAAGCGTTTGTATTCCGAAACATCCGAGGCGTTTCATCTAAATGAGAAAACCATTCCTATGGTGGCTTGGCGTCAGTATATAGTCAAGCCCCCAAATGGAGTAGTTAATATTCCCAAAGTCCCATTTTAGAGAGCCCAACATGGAGTCTGAAATTTACGAAGCCGCTGTGAAAGGAAATGTTGTGAATCGGCGTTGTAGCGGAAGTGGATCGTAATTTTGCAATTATGTTGGGAGCTATAGAAATCGATCGAAATAAAATGAGGAACAATAAAAAAGGACAGGGACACCAGAAATTTACGTGGTTCGGTCCGAATGTCGGAATCTACGTCCACGGGGAGAGCCAGCAAATCAATCCATTATAAAACAGAGAATTACAGGATTACAATCACACATATGCACTCAAGTGTTTCCCAGATTGGATTGGTAAGTAATACCACTCCTAGACTTCCTAATATAAGACCTGATCCCAGAAAAACTAAAAGAAAATCATGTATTGGTCCAGGCAAATCCATTATTATATGTAAAAGAAAAATAAATTGAAATGTTTTTCATCATTTTATTGACTCGACAAGGAATTTTTTTAGGATATGCTCCTAATTGCATTTAATTCAAATCGAATGGATTAAAAATGGGTCTAGGTCCAATTAGTGGACCAATATAATATGGTTTTCTCTTTACCCAAAAAATGGAAAAAGTTATACCCGATACCCATAGTATTTAACAAAACAAATCAATTGACTCCAACCCGCACAAAACTCTCGGAGCTCACGCCTCTCACTCTCTCTCGAGCTCTTTTTCTCTCGTTCACTGCAAAGCTGGTTTTTTTTTTTTTGCAGCTTATCAAGCTCCAGACGTCTTCTCCTTTTTATCGGTTGAAGAGAAGGAAACAAAATAATATTGTACTCCAGAATTGTCAGAAGGCACCGATCTTCAAAGCATGTGCCTCCATGCATTTAATGTTAGCGTGCGAGTTGAGAAGCATGTACTGACACACGTAGAAGAGCTTCTGCCTTCTCTCCTTCTTTTTCGCAACAAGACGAAAGAAGTCCACAAAGATGACCAAGAAGAGAAGAAAATTGGGCGCTTACGAGATAGCCTCGGAAGCAGCAAGTGTTGACCAACCAATTCTTCTACAAGCATGCATGCACATGGCCATGTGCATGCATCTAATGACGTAGAAGAATTTGGACGATCACCCCTTCAGATTTCATGCTGACAAATGAGAAGAATCCCATGGATTGAAGACTTTATTTCCAACGCCAAGGATTGGATCTTTTTCGGCTCCTATCGCACGCTCCTTAATTTTAATTAAATGCTTCGCCGATGTTCATCCTCGTTTCAACGTGAAAATGTTTTGCGCGTATCAGGTATCGTATAATGGATTCAAACTTGAGACATAATCTAACACTTCTCCACCTTGGCTCGACGTTTGAAGCCAAGTTATAGTGATTATTTTCCATGCTCGGCTCTCCCAACGCCCCGATGGGCGCTCATATTCTACAGACGCCAATCGAGCTCATACAGAGCTCGAGCTTTGCTGAAGGAACATGCTTCGTCATCATATCTGCTGGGTTCTCCGCTGTTGCTATTTTCTTCACAACAATTTTACCCTTCGCTATGACATCTCGGATGAAATGGTACCTGATGTCGATATGTTTTGTTCGCTCATGATATATTGGATTGTAAGCCAAATATATCGCACCTTGATTGTCACAGTGTATGGTGACACTTTTCTGCTCCAGTCCAAGGTCCGAGAGCAAACCTCTTAACCATATCGACTCCTTTGCAACAAAAGTTAGTGCCATGTACTCCGCCTCAGTCGAAGACAATGCAACATCATCTTGTAAAGACGCTTTCCAACTTATTGCACCATTCGACAATTGTGGAAAACAAGTTTTTTCCTCCCCTTCAACCGATAAAAGGTGAAGACGTCTGAAGCTCGAGACAGCAGCGAAAGAAAAAGAGCTCGGCAGAGAGCGAGAGAGAAAAGAGCTCGAGAGAGAGTGAGAGGCTTGAGCTCGAGAGGTTTTGTGCTGAGTTGAGTCCATTGAGTTGTTTTGTTAAACACCGTGGGTATCGGATATCAAGTAGGGCTGGGAAACACTTGAGTGCATATGTGTGATTGTAATCTTGTAATTCTTCGATTTATAGTGGATTGATTTGCTGGCTCTCCCCGTGGACGTTGGTTCCGACATTTGGACCGAACCACGTAAATTTTTGGTGTCCTTTAATTTTATTGTTCCTCGTTTTATTTCGATCGATTTCTATAGCTCCCGACATAATTGCAAAATATACGATCCGCTTCTGTTGCAACGCCGATTAACAACAATAGCGTACCTTGCTAGCGATCTACGATTATCCAAGTTACCGGCGTGATCTGAATCCACGTACCCTGTGGTCTCATTGCCATTGACGTTCCTCCGATACATAATGCCGACGTTCTTCCTCGTTTCAACATGAAAATGTTTTGCGCGTATCGGGTATCGTATAATGGATTCAAACTTGAGACATAATCTAATAGGAAATGTGCATTCTTTGCGTCAGTTGCTTGGAAAAGATAAGCTACTTCTTGACAAAGAAGAGACTGAGGTCTTTTTTAATGTACATGACCGGGAATCTTCAGTGCAATTTACAGCGAGGACTTTCGAACAAATTATAATTCGTTTACACACAAGCAAAGACAAAGAAGAGACTGCGGTCTTTTTTTACTGTACATGACCGGTCTGCGCTGCCAAGAATGACTAGGTCTATAGAGCTGCCAGCGACATCTACCAAGCGTTTGTATTCCGAAACATCCGAGGCGTTTCATCTAATTGAGAAAACCATTCCTATGGTGGCTTGGCGTCAGTATATAGTCAAGCCCCCAAATGGAGTAGTTAATATTCCCAAAGTCCCATTTTAGAGAGCCAACATGGAGTCTGAAATTTACGAGGCCGCTGTGAAAGGAAATGTGCATTCTTTGCGTCAGTTGCTTGGAAAAAGATAAGCTACTTCTTGACAAAGAAGAGACTGAGGTCTTTTTTTAATGTACATGACCGGGAATCTTCAGTGCAATTTACAGCGAGGACTTTCGAACAAATTATAATTCGTTTACCCACAAGCAAAGACAAAGAAGAGACTGCGGTCTTTTTTAATGTACATGACCGATCTGTGCTGCCAAGTATGACTAGGTCTATAGAGCTGCCAGCGACATCTACCAAGTGTTTGTATTCCGAAACATCCGAGGCGTTTCATCTAAATGAGAAAACCATTCCTATGGTGGCTTGGCGTCAGTATATAGTCAAGCCCCCACATGGAGTAGTTAATATTCCCAAAGTCCCATTTTAGAGAGCCCAACATGGAGTCTGAAATTTACGAAGCCGCTGTGAAAGGAAATGTGCATTCTTTGCGTCAGTTGCTTGGAAAAGATAAGCTACTTCTTGACCGAATCATGATCGGGAATCACACTGAGACTCCTCTGCACATCGCAGCCATGCTCGGGCACCTGGAATTCGTGGAAGAGGTCCTAGCTCGGAAGGCTGAGCTAGCAAGAGAGCAAGATTCTCAGAGATCTACGCCTCTTCATCTTGCAGCAGCAAAGGGTACCTTAACATAGTGACAAACTTGTTAAGAGTCAACCCTGAAATATGTTTCGTCCGTGACAAATACGAAAGAAACCCTCTTCATGTCGCAGCCATGAAAGGCCATGTGGATGTGTTGGAATTCTTGGTTAGAGCAAGACCCGATGCAGCCCATAGTGTCATCGAACATGGCCAGACAATCTTGCATTTATGCGTGAAGCATAACAGATTTGAAGCTTTGAAGCTTTTGATGGATATCTTGGGCGATGATCAGTTCATCAACTTGAGGGATGAATATGGCAACACAATCTTGCATTTGGCTGCTTCAGATAGACAAACTAAGGTATGTTCACCCGACCAACCAAGTCTCTGTACTAGTCAAATTCAAGGAGCTTATCAACCAAAAAAGGAGGTTTTAGGATGTAATGACATCTTTGCACTAATAATTTGTTTGACATGATCTTTAAACAATTCATAAATGTTCGATTTAGTCCCCAAATTTCAATTTATTTGATATAGTCTCTCAACTTTTCATAACATAGTCAAATAAGTCATTCGATACAATTTACAAATTTTCACAATGGCATAATTGCCTAGATTTTAGAATATCTTTTCATTTCAATCAAAGTTCCCAAATCGATAAAAAAATATTTTGTCTTTTTATTATCTCTTTACCTTGTCAAATATTACTATAGTTCCATTTTAGTGTATTTTAACTTATAATCTCTATAATAGTAAAAGGTTACAGTTATATTGGATACATAATCCTTTCAACTTTAAAATGAGTATTTTCCTAATAATATTCAACAACGATAATCATATATATATAGAATTTTCATAGTTATATTACTCTAACTAATTTTTTGATAAATTAAAAATTCAATTTTTTTCCTTATTTTAATAAATAAGGAAACTAAAATAGCAGGAATATCAACCCAATACAACATTAAATAAGATTCCACTTTTGCCACATGGGGTCAAAGTAAATGGACTATTTGTGTTATTTTCCTTTCTAGGATATCTAAGTGTCCTAGAAATTTTTGAAAGCCAAATGGCCTCCATTTATAAATAATTGAAGGTTATGATATTTGGAAAAAAAAAATAATTAGCACCGATAATTAATGACAACTTTACACTTCACACTATTTTCATGCTAATTTTATCTAGATCAGAAGGAACAAAAAACTAGAGATATCAGAATAGATTCAATAGGGGATGGGTTTCCCTTGTGAAGGCATCAGCTAATATTCACAAACACTACAAGACTGAAAAAACAGTTGTTTCAAGGTTCATTTTGAAATAGATATAACATGGGCTTGTCTAGTTCAAATCTGACTCCAATTGGTACATTATGTTGTTACTCCTTTGCAGACTATAGTCTTCCTGCTTCAGAAAGGAGTAAATCCGAACATTACTAACTCTAGAGGTCTCACAGCACTCGGCCTATTAGCACAAGGCGAAAGCACGGGAAGAACCTCGGAGATTAAGAATTCTCTTCCTCGAACTTTAGAGAATCATGAGCCATCCAAACGATTAGTCTATGAAAATAACACGGTCACCACCTTGCATTCACCTATAGAAGAAGAGGACAAAAGGGAACAAAAGAGAAAGTGGCAAACCAGTATGCATAAGACGCTAATGGTGGTAGCGACATTGCTAGCAACCATGGCATTCCAAACCAGTATTACCCCGCCTGGTGGCCTTTGGCAAGAAGATTTCCCAGGCGAGAAGGATGTTAAGGCACATACTGCGGGTGAGTCCATAATGGCAGATAAGTACCCATATGCTTACAAGTCTTTTGTAATATGTAACACTGTGAGCTTCATCGCATCGCTTAGCATCATTATGCTTCTCGTAAGTGGTCTTCCTCTAAGGCAGCGTCGTATCACCACGTGGGTTGCAATGCTGACAATGTGGATTGCGATAACCTTCATGGCGGCGACTTATGCCATCTCTTTTTTTGTCTTCACGCCGCCGAAAGAACTGAAAACTTCCGATGAAGCAATTGGATGTGCAGTGCTGGCATGGCTCGGATTGATGGCTCTTCTTTTCCTATGGCACGCTGTTCGCTTCATCCGGAAATTAGTACGCAAAGTCCTTAAATTTGTACGCAAAGCCTCAACAGAACACAACCAAGAGGGTCTTACGGTTTAGTGGTTGTATATCGCTGCAAATTTGTTTGTTCTAGAAGATGCACCCTGAGCCCCAACGCTATGCAAGAGGAGATGTTATACGGTGCATGTGTTGTTCGGTGCACTGATTGGACAACTTAGCTATGACGCATTCTAGTATGGTATGTGCTTGTGGAAACATTAAGCGTGTTGAATCTATTTTAAATACGGTGTTTAGATGTATAATGGATTGTTGTTTTACTTGAATTGATTTGGAGCAGTTACAATATGACTTGTTGGATTCAAAGTCCAAAATTCTTAGCTGTTGGATCAATTTTAATAATTGTAACCTGAAATTGACAATTAAGGAAAATTGTTCCAGTGGAATTGTAAATTTTATGCTTAAGGAAAATCATCATAAGGATTATGGGTGCGTTTGATTTAGTATTTTGAAAGTCCATCATGAAAATGCAAAGTAGTTTAGCATAAAGGACTTTGAGTAAATGCAAAGGTCGTTTGGTAAAATATACTTTAAAAAAACAACTTTGAGAGAAATGTTATTTAGTAAAAAACACATTTGAAAAGCCTTTTGAGTGAGTAATATCCTCAACTTCATATTATGACGAAATAGTGGAGGCTGGCCACAGAGATTTAATCTAGAGATCTTTTTGACTTGTTGGTGAAGTGAAAAAGACTGTAAATAGCTTCACCATTATTTTTCAAGTTGTAGCTCAGAAAAGAAGATGATGGATAGTGATTTAAATTCAGCTATCAAGCGATGTGAATTTATTGTTGATGTGGAATAGTCATGTTGGACAATTAAGATTTCAAGTCTACAAAACTAGATTTAAGATTTAAGTGAAAGTTGATTTTTTTATAAAACGAAGAAAATTTTTTAGAGCAGACTTGACTTAATTTTTTTTAGCAGAGTTGTCATTTAAGGTAAAGTTTATTTCGATTGCAAAAAGAAGAAGATTCCACTAGGAATTACGCCTCTCTCTCTCTCTCTCTCTCTCTCTCTCTCTCTCTCTTTGTGTGCGCGGCTAGAATGTCGGATTAACAAGTTTTCCTTTTTCCTGTTGTTGCTTTTGTATTAGCATTAGCATTAAAAGTTTAAATTTCTAGATATCTCAACAATTAAATTAATGGATACTTTTGTTGTTTAAATAATCACAATATTCTCCATTTAGGAAAACTTAAAGTAAGCTCTTGTAGAAGAACTTAATGTCAAATCTAAGAAGCTGCGTTGATATCTCTTTTATTAGCAAAAATAAAATTTCAAAGTCAGCTTAATTAATATATCTAAATGAAACCAAACTATGTATCTCGGTGGTAAGTTAATTTGATTTCTTGCACATTGATTTGTAATAAATTGTTATTGACTAGATAAAATATTTAAACAAATGTTAATATTCATTTTTACATTGATTTTTGAATTTTTACTATCACAATACATTTCTTAAGATCCATTTATTTTGCGAAAATATTTCTATTGAAAAACATTCTCCAAAAATTTTCAGTGTTTAGATTGCCTAAGAAAATGAATTAATATAAAGTATTCTCATAGTTAGCAGAAAATTTATACTTAAATTCAATATAATGAATTCTTTAAAAATTAGAAAACATTTTTTAGAAATATAGCAAGACTCGGGCACTTGGAGTTTTCTGATTATTCCTTTGAGATATTTTCAATTGTATCGTAAAAAATGAATTGCAATCTTCTTTGAGACAGGGGATCTCTACATAGCATTTCTTATTCCTTGGGCACCTAGATATTTCCAAAGTGTCACTTGCATTGAAAATAGGAAAATTCCAAATAAGAGCTTCAAATGCTCTTATCTTCTTAAATAAAGACTTGAAGTAGACATTGTTTCAAATAAGAGCCCGAAGTATCTTTATTTTCTTAAATAATGGCCTGAAGTGCCCATATCAGTTTTAAAAGGGCTTGAACAAAAATTTTGCCTTTTAAAATTTTTATTTTTTTTCCTTTTATTCTTTCTTTAATCTTTTTTTCTTTTCATTAAAAAAAAAAAAAGGAAAACAAAGGTGGGAGGGAGCCTCTCGCTTGTGGCCATCGCCCCATTACTAGTGGGGCAACAACGGCAATGGGGGAGTGCCCATATCAGTTTTAAAAAGGGCTTGTAGGGAAATTTTTCCTTTTATTCTTTCTTTAATCTTTAGAACACAAGAAAAAAAAAAAGATATTTGTGCCATAGTATGTATAATTTACGGTTTTTGATGGTATCTTTCCATATATATACTTTTACATATAAAATGGACTAGGCCTAGACAAATTAAGATCAAGAAAACAACCACATGCGCAACCTCCCCTATTTGCACTTCAAGCTTGGGAGGGTCTAACGGGCTGTTAGGCGTATAATTACCTCTCTTGTCAAAATTTTTTACATCTTAATTACGATTTGAAGTTTCAATTTAAAAGTATAGTCTTGACACCTTTGAGTCTAATATCATTCTCCGAAGCTTGGGACGATTATAGAAAGTAAATGGTATCAAGGGTCGATTACAGAGAAAAAAATGGATAATGAAATAGTGTCTCCCCAAATACCGTTTAGTCAAATAAGGAGGAAGAGAAGGGAAAAAGAAAAAGAAAAAGAAAAAAATAATGAAAAATTCGAAAAAATAATGATGTATTAAGTAGAAATGTCCACATGAGTAATTTCCGGCCTAATTTGGCTGGATTAGCTCAATTGGTATTAATATGAAAAGATTTAGAATTAAATTGGTCTAATTAAAAGGTTTATGACTAAATTGGTACAAATGCAATAAATTTATGACTTTTTTGGTATATTTTCCCTATAATTGGTCCCTATAGTGTTTTTCCGAGATGTGCCCCGCTCCTTGTAGACTTGACTTTTGACAAACCAACGATATGCTAGTTTTCTTGTTACAATATTAGTCCTTGGTTTTTCCAGGATTTCGCTTTTGGTCCTCGACTATGCTTTGTTTGTTTTTAACGAGGCTTTGACAAATCGAGATTGCAATTTTGTTTTATTTCCTTAACCAAGAACTTTTACAGATAGTATTTTCAGAATAAGGTTATTCTATTTCTTTTAGTTGATGAGTAAATTTTCTTATTTATTAGCTAATTTGTTTCCTACGTCTGTTCGGAGTGACTATTATATTTTTTTTCTTTGCTCGTTATTTTTTTTTTTTTTTGCGGCGCTCGCACTCTGCCTTTCCTTAATCTTTTGCGATCAAAACTTTTGATAATATAAATGTTGACATGTACATGCACCTATAATTATTTTCACAATTTTCTAACATTTGAATAATAATTCAAAATTTGGCGGAAAAGCAAAAATGTTGTTCTTACTTTCTACAAAGGCCAAACAAAAGCCCAGATCGCTGGAAGTATGGCGGGTTTTAATAAAAGTTCTCTAAACAACGTAAAATGAGTTTTTTTTTTTTTTTTTTTTTTAAATACGAATTCCATGACGAGCTGAACCCTAGGTCCATAAAGCTGATCCAGCAATCCTCTTCTTATAAGATCGTCATCGTTAGACGGTTGCATAAATACACTTGAGAAAAATGAATTAATTCTGCAATAGAACAATGGAAGATTGCACCATTCCGGTGAAGCTAGACGAGAGAACAGTTCAATCATGTCAGCTTCTAATGAAAACAACATTATAGTCTCCCCAATAGCACCTAGTTTTTTTTTTTGGTCAGACAATAGCACCTAGTTTATATTATATTATCTTCTCATTAAAATTTCAGATAGTTTCTCGTGTTGTTTTTAGCGATTGTGTGCCATGAACAAATTGATATCATCCTAAAGGCATTATATACACACACCGCGGGTGGTGAAATTGGAAACTTGCTACGCCCATGAACTCCTACTAGCATGAAGAACATGTCAAACCATCACAATTTTGTATGTCGGTCGCATCGATCACGTTACCTGCATGACTACGTCTCATCCTATTTAGCACTTAAATATTAGATATACTCATGTTTAAGTGGCTTGCTGCATCATAGGTCGTTATCACAAACTTTAACTGTTACACGAAATATCTTGCCCGTTCCCCAACATGAAATGATATGCCTTCTTGTGTGTGTTAATAAGTGATGTACGAGCATCATCAAAGACATTTGTGCATGAGATTTTCTTTACTACATCCTTTGTCCAATCAATAAGCCAAGGTAGATTTCCATCATGTTGGGTTAATACCATTTTGCCAATGTCCACATTATCAACATAAGTCAAATGCACAACGGGGAAAATGCATTAAATTGTGCACAATGCATGATCAGAAAACTAATTTTTATATTGTCCACATCTGAACTTTTACAGGTAAAACGGACATGAATTTTATTAAAAAAAATGATGATAAACATAAACAATAAAAAAGGGAGAGAGCCCCAGTCCAATAGGGTCACTTTTCTAAAGGACCTGGTCCGGCCCACATCAGCTTAACCAAGCCCAATTCACTGCAGCCCATTACTTCGACCCAGTTCATTAAGCCCATGCATCGATCAGGTCCAAGTGAATTTCTTCTTCTTCGTGCCCTCCAAGTGATCCCGTATCCGCCAGCAACCGCCGCCCCGTAGCAGTTCCGCCATCGCCAGTTCGGCCACGGTGGTAATTCCTCTGTTCGCCCCTGTTTCTCGGCCAGGAGTTTGAAGTGCTTGAAGATTATTCGTTCATTGGTCGTCATCTCCGACCCTCAGCCTCGTCGTCATGGATGATGTCTCCCTTTGATCCGATCGCTCTTCGTGGTGGACGTCAGCAATTTCCAGGTAATTATCGTCTATGCTCTGTTTCCGTTGCTCTTCACGCGAGGCAGAGGCAGAGAGCTCTATAGACAACTGTGATTGAAGTTGTTTTTGATAATTTGAACTTTTATTGTTGTTGATTTGATGATCTAAAAGTGAATCATTTCTTTAAATGTGCGCCGAAGCCCTCGACTGTGATGTACATCACCCGTTCGATGATTTACCTCAGTGACCTCTAGATTCATTTATTCTCACGATTGATCAATTAGGAAGTTACTAGTCCGACTTGAATGTTATTGCTCGAGACACTGACCTTGCAACATGATGACCACTCCGTTTTATAGAGTCCTTCAATCTAGATGGTCTGATTTTTTTGGTTCGACTTTGATTTCGACGATTTGATTCTATCATGTTCGATTGAGTTGTGCTTTCGCAAATAACCATGCATGAGTATTTAGGATGCACCTAGGGTATTAAAATGAACAAGACCATATGATTCATGTCTTTGAAATAAAACAATTTTGGATACCTAAAGAGGTTAACCAAACATCAGCACAATCAAGTCCCCGACTCTAAATATCTTGTTTTGTAGGATGAGATTTCACTTGGCTTTTAACCGATTTCAATAGATTAGTGGCAACTTCCATTAAGTAAAATTATCTCGTTAATCATTCGAACATATCTCCCAACGTTGCACATGGTTAGGGTTTCGGAAAACCATACCAAGTAAGAGTAAGCACCTCGATTTAGAGTGATTGCACGTTCCTATTCAACAACCGGATAAAATCGCTTGGCTTGCTCGAGGGGGTCGCGACATTTATAAATTGTTGATAAATATGTGTCGCGACCTGTTTTTCGGGTGCACCACCTAAAACTAGGTTAATGGACTGTTAAGTTTTTACACTTAGCTCGGGCTCTCTCAAACCCATACCAAATCGCGACTTAAGTCTAAATTTTTAAATATGCAAGGGGTTATTAATTAGGAGTCACCACTAATCGGTTTATGGTAGGTCGATTAGACACCTAAGTAAAATAAATGGAGGTTTATTTTACTCCTACGAACCGAGACTAAGGGTACGGGGACTTGGTTACCCTAGAATTTTCTAATGCCATTTCGGTACCATTTCTTTTTAATTTTTCAAAATGTTTTTTTTTTTTTTTTTTTTGCAAGCAGCTGATTTATTTTTACTTAAATTACTATCATGCAAATGTGTCCACACAGATGCTCAAACATTTCAATAAATAAATTGCATCACACGAAGCAAACAATTTTTTTTTTTTTTTGGGTTTTCTTAAAAATTAGAATTCTTTTATGAAAATGCATTTTTAACTAAATGACTTAATCTTATTAATATGCAAATTCTAATTAAATGGGTCTATTATGCAAACTAGTTATTATGTATCTCATGACCTAACTTCACTAATGAACAAATTCTGATTAAATGATCCTATTATGCAAACTAGTTAACATGCACCTAGTATTTTTTTATTTTTTTTAATTGAAATTCAGAATTTATAAAGATCCTAATTAATCTATCTAAGAAGGGATAATTTTCTAATTTATTAAATTTGACTTAAACCCTATCTTGTCTTAGAAAACTATTTTTATTTTTTCATTTTTTAAAAAAAAAAGGATGAGAATATGAAAATGTGCCAATTGAGACTCTAAAAGGCTATTTAGGTTTAATCCTAACTTTTTTTAAAATATCTAAAATGCAGTCCTAAAAATATTATCTAAAGATGCAATCCTAGAAATATAATCCTAAAAAGTTGATTAATTAAACCTACGTGTCTATTATATTAAACCTTAATGTCCTATATGCTTATGCAAATTTTTTTGAATATTTTGATTTTTGATTTTTTAGTTTTTTTAAAAAGATAAGTAATTATTAAATCTAAACTGTCAACAAAATCAAGCAAGGAAGGATTAAAATAATCGAAAAAATAAAATGTTGTCTCACAGGTTAAGTTAACGGTTATTCTAACCCTAATTATCACAACAAAGAGATCAAAATAATTACAATCTCGATCCGAAGTCTTACGGACCAAATTAAATAATTATTATGATTTAACAATTAAAATCTCACTAAAAAGCCCAACAATTAAAATAATTAAAAAAAATGATCCAATGTTTCTCGGATCAAATTAATAATTATAATAATTCCGGACAAAATCCCAAGGATAATGCATACTAAATTCACAAATATTAACATCTAATATTGCAATTTAGATAACTAAACTTAAAGATGCTATCAAATAAAATAAAAATAACATAAAAAAAATAAACTAAACTACCTAAATGAGGGGAGGGGACTTGCAGCAACGTTGGTGAGCGTAGGACGAACGAGCGGTCTCGGGTGAGGTGCGGTGGTGAGTGGGATTCGAGGCGAAGGCAAGCAACGGGCCGGACTTAGCGACGGGTGGGTCGCCGGTTGCAGAGGCGCGCGGCGTCGACTCGAGCGGTGGTGCGGCGAGTAAATGTCGCGGATGTCGCTTGTGGCCTCGATTTGCAGGACGATGGGCTACCGTGGGTGTCGGCAGAGGCGCGGCGGAGGCCGACGTCAGCTGGTCAGCAACAGTTGCAGGCGTGGAGACGCGGCGATGCTTGCGGGTGCTGGTGCGTGGGCGAGCAGTGGAGGCGAGTTGCAGGTCGCTCAGGCTCGGGAGCAACGCGGTGGTGAACGGTGAGAGCTCGGCTGCCGCGGAGCGGCGGTGGAGCGGAGCAGGCCTCGGGCTTCGGAGGCGCGGCGTCGGGTGTGCGGCGCGACGTCCGGTGAACGGAAACAGCGGCGAAGGCACCGGGTGCCGCCGAGGCGAGCGGCGCGGTGGTGCAGCGAGGTCGGGAGCGGCAAGCCGGAGCTCCGGTGTCGGACGGGCAGCAGCAGCTAGCGGGTGCAGAGACGCGGCGGTGGGCGTCGATCCGAGTAGCGTGGATCGGCAAAGCAGCAAAAGAAACCCCTGGAGAAGATGAACAAGAGGGGTCTTGTCACTTGTTTATTTTTTTCTTTTTCCCTCTTCTCTCTTACGTCTCCTCACGTCCACTCTTTGCAGCACTCTTTTGACTTTTTCTTTCACAAACAAACGAATTCTTTCTTTTTCCTCTTGAATTTTCAACTCCAATCAATCGAAGGAGCAAGCCCCCCAAAAATTCCACACGTATTTTGCTCTCCAAAATTTCGAATTCTCCCCAATTTTTTCGCACCTTTTCCTTGAAAAATGCAGCACTTCTAGACGACTGCATTTTTAAGGCATTTTCTAAGTTTCCATCTCTCACCACATTAAATCAAATCTGTAAATTATAGCATGATTTCGCAATTATCTTGATCTTGTTCAGATTTATTCCATTTTGCAAAATTCTTGCCCCTTATTCACTTGATTTTTAAATTACTTCTGCATTTAACAAAATCCGGACATCCATCGAATTCCATATTTCCTTGCATAATTCAATCAAATCAATTTTCCCCATTTTTTTTCCTTTTCAAAATGCAATTTTATTTTTCCAAAATTAAGTGTCAACAGTTGCCCCTCTTTGAAGGTGAGCTCGTAGAGGTTGCCTTCAAAGACAAGTTGAGACATAAATGTTAATCATGCGGATGTACCGAGTGACTCTTTTTTCTTTTTTTTTTTGGGAAGATGAGTCCCATTTTGAAATGAAATTTATATGATGCATGGAAATGCTAATGCAAATGATAAAGGAACTTACCTGGAATTACTTACCTTTGGGGATGGTAGAGTAACTCAAGATAGATTGGTGTTACACGTCCAGGACCCGTACCATTCTACGGTCACCCAGAATAGTAACATGACTTCACAAAGTGACTGCTTTCCCAGGACCCGTACCATTCTACGGTCGCCTAGTATGGCATTGTTTGGTTGCATCTAGGACCCGTACCATTCTACGGTCGCCTTGACGAAAAAATGATTTTTCAGGACTCATACTATTCTACGATCGCCTGAACTAAGGTTGTCTAGGACCCGTACCATTCTACGATCGCCTTGACGAAAAAATGATTTTTCAGGACCCGTACCATTCTATGATCGCCTGAACTGAGGTTGTCTAGGACCCATACCGTTCTACGGTAGCCTGAACCGAGGTTGTCTAGGACTTGTACCATTCTATGGTCGCCTAAACGGGGATCTGTTTTCCAGGACCCGTACCATTCTACGGTCGCCTGAACTGAGGTAATTGCTTTTCCAAGACCCGTACCATTCTACGGTCGCCTATTAGAGCAATAAATGTTATCTAGGACCCGTACCATTCTACGGTCTCCTAGACTAAGGTTTTGCTTGGCTAGGACCCGAACCATTTTTCGGTCGCCCAGCCTTGCGACAGAAATCATCCGACCAGGACCCGAACCATTCTTCGGTCGCCTTAATCAGATTGAATCTGGAGGAAAAATCTTTGGGGGACAACTCCATTGAGTGTCGGTGCTTGAAAAGGAATACCTGTACAGTGACAAGCATTTAAAGTATGGATAGAGATAGACTTACCTGATGACATCTCTGTTCCTTAGGGATATGTCCCCTGCAAAACATGGTCGTAGGAAAGGCAACATGCATTTGTAATCATAAACATGCATTAATATAATGGAGGTTCATGATGATTTCCATTAATCTCGCATCACTTAATTCTCATTCGAACACATGAGTGTCATGAATGTGTCAAATGAGGAATCCTTTGGTTTGAAATGACTTTTTCTCTCATCCTCATTAAAATGGCCATTTCATCCTGACCTTTGATGCAGGATTTTGTCAATTACTCTATCTCACCATCGTCATGCCAAACAAGGGTCTGAACAATCTCGCAAGTGTTACGATCTCACCAATCTGAGAGGTCTTGAACAAGGACCGTAATGTGGGCTTGGTCAATGGCTTAACAAAAGGGACTCTTTGAGTCGAGGCTTTCAAAAGAATGAGTGATATTCTGTAATCATCTCTGGGTTTACAAGTCAAGAACCCTGCAAAATGAGAAAGAAATAATCTTGCTCGCACCTCTTCGAGCGATGCTTAAAACATGTGAACCCCTAGGTTAATTCAAGTGCCATAATCAGAAGAGACTTTGCAAGGGACGTAACATAGGCTTGGTTCATAGGTTGAGAAATAAAAGGATCATTAGGCTCAAAAAGTGTTTAAGGGGTTAAAGTTGGTGATCATCTTGTCATTTCCATCACTTTCTTTCTCCACCGTCGAAGATTTTTTATCACAACTCCATTGATTGCAACAACATTTGAGAGGTTTCTGGTACCACCTTGTTGGGGATGCAACTTACTATATCAAGAGTTTGATTTTTCTTTTCTTTTCTTGGCATTGGTCTTGCGTTTACCAGGCACACTGCTTTTTCATGCCTCTATTTTGCACTTCTTCTCTTTGGACTTACACAGTTTTCTTTTATGAGCATTTTAGACCATGCTCCTGAATGATTGTCTTTCATCTTGCCCCAGTGTGAGGGATGATCACCAACTAGGTTTGACATGAAATGAATTTATAGGCTCAAGTGGGCTATGCAATGGATAGAAGTGTATAGGATAAAGAAAGAACTGCTCTTCGTCATCCTAAGGCACTTGAATTACCGTGTAAATTACACTGCATAAGCGATACTCAAAGATTGATACAAGTATCGGCAAAAAGATTCCTACCATTCATTTTAAACTTGCCCCAGTATGGGATGATCCTTGACAGGGGTAATTTTAAAAGAATCTTCATAAGTGAATGGGGCTCAAAGGGGTTGAGCAATGGATCACCCGTATTGTTTAGGATAGAGAAAATAATGCCTCTCATCACCTTGGTTGACGTACGCTTTGCAAGATAGCCCTCTTCCCCGCGGGCATGGAATTTTTCACACAACTCACTAAGGGTTAGTGTATGAAACACTGTATGGAACAAGGCTTTGCCTTTCATCATTCTAAAGTACCTCATTTGACACATTCAATTCATCTCACATAATTCATCAAGGGAAAATATGCAAAATTTGCAACGATTCAACTCATTGAAGTATTTTACTCATCATAGAAATACTTGCAGTTCAAAACGTGACATGGCAAATTCTATCACAGATAATACTTCTTGACAACATTAGAATTAATTGGAGTGGAACACTCATGACCATGCATTTCTGCCAAGATCGAGGCACATTCAGGAAGTATCTTCTTTACCACATACGGGCCACTATAATTTGGAGCGAACTTGCCCCTAGGCTCCGGAATTGGATTGGACCATTTCCACACCTTCACATGTTACAAGACTATCTCTGAAATAAAAAGTGGATGGGTCAAAAAGACAAACAGAGTAAATCAAGCTTTATTTTTTATTTTATTTTTGAATTTTTTTTAAAAGCATTTGGAAAAGCATTTTTTGAAACATTTTGACACGAGAAAGCATGACGAAGCCGAGGCCTCAGAATTCTCCTTGGATTTTTCTTTTCTTTTATTGGTTGGATATCATCACCGGGCTAGTTTGGTATACCTCATCTGCCCTCAAATTAAAATTTGTAATTTCATTGAAATTCATCAATCAATTACATTTATTGAATGGGAAAATGCCACACTTAATCATGGAAAACATCTCTCGGAAAATAATAGAAATTCCCACGCAGGGGAATATGCAAAAGTAGTAAAAAAGTTACTATTGTGGGCCAAGGCCCATCTCTTCAGGGGATCCTTCATCAATGGTTCCTATGATGAGGTTGTCGAACAAGCTTGCAACTCCTTACAGCTCATCATCAGGGTTTTTGGTCTTCGGGGTGTCGGATTATCCATGCCACCTCATCCATCCGGGACTATCTCACTAGAATCAATGTAGTAGCTGGGAGGGGCCGAATACTTCACCAGGTAATCAAACTTGCCACTAGGTTGTCCCAGAGTGTCTATCACTTCCACTTCATCCTGCATCATTCTTTGAGGACCGGGGAATGTCTCGTGAATGCTCGGGGGTAGTGGGTTTTGCCTCCCTCGCCCCTGGTTAGATGGCGAGTTCTGCATTTCCTGTCTTCGTCCTTCATAACTTCCCCCACCTCTTCCATGGTGCCCTAATTCAGTAGAGCGGGACCTCCGAGGGGCTTCGATAGGGTTCTGAATGCCTTGACCTCTTCTTTCAAGGCCATATGACATCATCTTGAAACCCCAAAAGTGGAAATGAATGGTACGACAATTTTCCCTAACGGGTATAAGACAAGACGAAGGACGAAACATTGTCATGGATCGACGAAAATTGCAACAAAGTATGTGAATTGCAAAATGAGAGTCCAGACAACTTACTTTCACCGGAAATGGATGACAATCACATAGACACACGCATGAAGTGTGAGGTTTGATTTCTATCTAGATGGCTTAACAAAGTGGAGCTAAGATGATGATCTGATCGTTGCTGTCTCGCATTAACGTGTCAGGTCCCCCTAACTCCGGCTCAGTCAAATGGAATGTCCAATAGTCACGCAGTCTCGCGGATATGGACAAATACATTTAACACCATGAAAAGACTTTCGGGGAAGAGAAGGTAAACCTCTACATAGCAGTCTCGCTTTAGAGGAAGTATCCTTCTCAACACCATCCTAGAAATCTTATCGCAGCCCAGGTCCGGCCACGGGTTGTATGTGCAATAGTGTAGTGCTAAAAACAATAAAATATGCACAACAGTTTAAATGCAAACAACACTTCTAATCATAGAAAAATAAATCATTAATCTCATACTACAACCTGCAAAACAAAGGTTAGCATAGACTACTCCTCTTATACCTCCCATCTGCAAAAACATTTAACACCTTAGAAATGTTAGGGACGTACCGAGATCCTTGCTACCAAACAAAAACATTTTTCTTTTTTTAAATGAAAAGAAAAATTGGCCTAAATCCACTAAGTATTTTAACTTAAGTCCTCAGCGGAGTCGCCAAGCTGTCGCGACCTGTTTTTCGGGTGCACCACCTAAAACTAGGTTAATGGCCTAAATCCACTAATTTTCTAATGCCCTTTCGGTACCATTTCTTTTTAATTTTTCAATTTTTTTTTCAAGCAGCTGATTTATTTTTACTTAAATTACTATCATGCAAATGTGTCCACATGGATGCTCAAACATTTCAATAAATAAATTGCATCACAAGAAGCAAACAATTTTTTTTTTTTTTGGGTTTTCTTAAAAATTAGAATTCTTTTATGAAAATGCATTTTTAACTAAATGACTTAATCTTATTAATATGCAAAAATTCTAATTAAATGGGTCTATTATGCAAACTAGTTATTATACATCTCATGACCTAACTTCACTAATTAACAAATTCTGATTAAATGATCCTATTATGCAAACTAGTTAACATGCACCTAGTATTTTTGTATTTTTTTTATTGAAATTCAGAATTTATAAAGATCCTAATTAATCTATCTAAGAAGGGATAATTTTCTAATTTATTAAATTTGACTTAAACCCTATCTTGTCTTAGAAAACTATTTTTATTTTTTTCATTTAAAAAAAAAAAAAGGATGAGAATATGAAAATGTGCTAATTAAGACTCTAAAAAGGCTATTTAGGTTTAATCCTAACTTTTTTAAAATATCTAAAAATGCAGTCCTAAAAGTATTATCTAAAGATGCAATCCTAGAAATATAATCCTAAAAATTTGATTAATTAAACCTACGTGTCTATTATATTAAACCTTAATGTCCTATATGCTTATGCAAATTTTTTTGAATATTTTGATTTTTGATTTTTAGTTTTTTTTTAAAGATAAGTAATTATTAAATCTAAACTGTCAACAAAATCAAGCAAGGAAGGATTAAAATAATCGAAAAAATAACCTGTTGTCTCACGGGTTAACGGTTATTCTAACCCTAATTATCACAACAAAGAGATCAAAATAATTACAAATCTGATCCGACGTCTTATGGACCAAATTAAATAATTATTGTGATTTAACAATTAAAATCTCACTAGAAAGCCCAACAATTAAAATAATTTTAAAAAAATAATCCCATGTCTCTCGGATCAAATTAATAATTATAATAATTCCGGACAAAATCCCTGCGGATAATGCATACTAAATTCACAAATATTAACATCAAATATTGCAATTTAGATAACTAAACTTAAAGATGCTATCAAATAAAATAAAAATAACATAAAAAAATAAACTAAACTACCTAAATGAGGGGAGGGGACTTGCAGCAACGTTGGTGAGCGTAGGACGAACGAGCGGTCTCGGGTGAGGTGCGGTGGTGAGCGGGATTTTGAGGCGGAGGCGAGCAACGAGCCGAACTTAGCGATAGGTGGGTCGCCGGTTGCGGAGGCACGCGGCGTCGGACTCGAGCGGTGGTGCGGCGAGTAAATGTTGCGGATGTCGCTTGTGGCCTCGATTTGTAGGACGATGGGCTACCGTGGGTGTCGGCAGAGGCACGGCGGAGGCTGGCGTCGGGCTGGTCAGCAGCAGGTCACGGGTGCAAAGACGCAGCGGTGGGCACCGATCCGAGTAGCAGGGATCAGCAAAGTAGCAAAAGAAACCCCTGGAGAAGATGAACAGTAGGGGTCTTGTCACTTGTTTATTTTTTCTTTTTCCCTCTTCTCTCTTACGTCTCCTCATGTCCACTCTTTGCAGCACTCTTTTGACTTTTTCTTTCACAAACAAACGAATTCTTTCCTTTTCCTCTTGAATTTTCAACTCCAATCAATCGAAGGAGCAAAGCCCCCGAAAATTCCACACGTATTTTGCTCTCCAAAATTTCGAATTCTCCCCAATTTTTCGCACCCCTTTTCCTTGAAAAATGCAGCACTCTTTTATAGTGGTTCTAGACAACTGCATTTTTAAGGCATTTTCTAAGTTTCCATCTCTCACCACATTAAATCAAATCTGTAAATTATAGCATGATTTCGCAATTATCTTGATCTTGTTCAGATTTATTCCATTTTGCAAAATTCTTGCCTCTTATTCACTTGATTTTTAAATTACTTATGCATTTAACAAAATCCGGACATCCATCGAATTCCATATTTCCTTGCATAATTCAATCAAATCAATTTTCCCCATTTTTTTTTTTCAAAATGCAATTTTATTTTTCCAAAATTAGGTGTCAACAATATGCTATTTGTAGCAGTTCATTTCAAAGTCTTTGAGTATTAAATTTACCCAATTCGTTTCTCTTGATTAACGTCATGCGTAGAGTGGGCAAAACAAAGCTGGTCGAGCAGCATAAACAGATTGCTGGTGGCAAACAACATAAAGCCCTCTTAAAATTATATAGAGCAAGAGCATCTAGTCGGAGACTTGGAGAGAAGTTCTTCGAAAGGATTGATCATGATGTTCCCACTGTCTGCAGTCATCGAATACGGTATTGACCGACAGAAATGATATTTGACCTTGATTTTTGCTGACATACCACAATTGATTTCAATCGAGAGCCAAACTTGCATATTCTTTGTCACGCCCCGATCCTCGGGTACGCACACATCCTTCTCACTTGGTCGATTTTTATAATACGATATCCCAGGACTAGTATCGCCGACCCTTTCAATTTCTTAAGCACATGCGGAAGCAGTTATAAATCCCCAGACAATATATCGATGGGATAGAAAAGCAGGGCCATATTTTTCATATTGAAATTTATAACCAAATTTTTATACAACACACAAACCACTTCATAACTATTCACATCAACATAGAGATCTCAAAAGAAGACAGAAACTTAGACGAACTGGGCCGCACTCAAGGCCCCTCTCAGGATTGTCTTCTTCTTCCAAAATCGTTCTCTTTAAGTTTCAACTCCGAATTCTCCTTCTCAAATTCCTCCTCAGCTCCTCAACGGGGTCCTGAAATGTTTTTCCCCAAACTGGGATGAGACTACGTCTCAGCGAGTTCTACCCCACTAAGCCCGATTAGTAAACCATTATACTACAGGCTGCCTAAACACGCATAGGTCGAAGACGTACTTTAGCATCAGATCCCACCTGCAAGTCAGTACAATTCATAATAGGCACCCAAGCAATCATATCACTGATCGAAGTATCGATCAAATCGACCTAGTTGATTATATGTCAGGAAGACCACTCACGATCATTTCTAATCAGTCAATCAATCCACGACATCAAATCAAAGCAATGAATCACATCAAGTCACACTCAGATCGAATCATCGATCAATCGACCTAGTCGATTACAAGTCAATCAGACCATCTCATGGTCATTTCCAATCAATCGATCAATTCACAACATCAGATCAAGCAATGATCAATCGACCTAGTCGATTACACGTCATCACGACCCATGCTTGATCGGCACATTCAATACTATCTATAAGTTCGACCATAGTCCAGGACTGCTCACTCTAAGCTGATATATAGATAGTATAGCTCGCACTAAGCTGATAGGGTTAAGGTATACTGCTCTCGCTAAGCTAACATATCGCCCTTAGGCTGATATAGTATACCGGTATACTGCTCTCGCTAAGCTGACATATCGCCCGAAGGCCGATATATTATACCCCGATGCTCCCACTAAGCCGATAAAGTGTCGCTCGCGCTAAGCCGACATATCGCCCGTAGGCTGATATAGTACACCGATATCGCTCTCGCTAAGCCGACATATCGAGCCCGTAGGATGATATAGTATACTATCCGACCATTCAATCCATTCCATCTGATATCCTTCTCGATAAAATAGCCGTGTGTGGGGACACGGTCGGCCTTAGCCAAAATATTATAATTTCCTTTTTCATAATTCCCACCATTCTCTACAGCCCACCAAAACACTTTTGGTGCTGTCAACCGACACCCGGTTATTTTCCAATCAATCGTCAAAGATTATTCCATTAAAGAATAATTCCCAATTTCACAAATAATCCAATTCAGTACAAAATAAAGCTCAATTAAATAAATAAATTGCGCCACGACGATTGGCACGACATTGCGGTCGTCACCCATCTCAATCTTAATTTCTGAAAAATAAATAAATAATTAATTAATTTCGAAAATTAATTATTTAATATTAAAAATTCCATTTAGCTCAAAATAAGGCCCAATTGAATAAACGAACTTCACCACGGTCATCAGCATAAATTTTCCGGTTGCACCATCTCCCTTGAATTTTCGGAAAATGAATAATTATTTAATTTAATTCCGAAAATTAATATTTAAATGCCAAAAATCTCACTTAGGCCCAAATCGCCAAATTGAAGCCCGATTAGGGGTCGGAAAATTCCAGAGATGCTTTCAATAAATAGTAGACCACGTCTACTTGCTAATTGCACAATCAATTTAACTAAATCGCATCACAATTGACTAATAATTTCTAATTTATTCTAATCTAACAACCTAAACATAATTAATTAAAACTAAACCAACCTTAAAGCATAATTAGTCAATTAATCCAGGATTAGTGAGATTACTCACCAAATCGCGCGCAAATCGGATCAATCCGACGGCGGCGACGCGAGGAACAACAAACTCCAAAGCGGGCCTCGGGTTCGGGGCCGGGAAACGGCCCAAAACGGCCTTGAACAGTGCTGGAAACCCATTTTTCCAGCCACTGTTCTTGGCTGGACGAAGCTCGTCCGGCGGCTAGGGTGGCGAGGGGAGGCCGGCGGAGGGTGAGGGGGAAGCCGGGAAGGCTCGGCGGTGACCGGATGGGGTTGGGCGGTGGCCGGAGGTGGCTGAAAAGGGGTGGGACCGAGCTGAACAGAGGCCGAACGGCCTGGACGGCGCACGGCGGGGATGGCGAGGCGCGAAGGAGACAGGCGGCTGAACGCACGGCGTTGCGCGGGTGGTGCGGCGGTGCGGCGGCGGGACAGGTGGCGACGGGGCTGCTGTCTTCGTGCGCTCGCGGCTTCCGCTTGAGCTTTTGCTTTCTGGTTTCACTTGCTCGAGCGTGTGGAAGAAGAAAGAAGAAGAAGAGAGAGAGAGAGAGAGAGAGAGAGAGAGAGGGGATAGACATTGACTAGTCAAAGAGGGAAAAAGTAAAAGAGAGAGAGAGGGTAGGCGGTGGGGGAGGGAATCGCACGAGGGGGAGGGGAGAGGAGAGAGAAAGAAAAAGAGAAAAGAAAGAAAAAGGAAAGAAAAAGAAGAGAGAGGGAGAGAGGGAAAAATAAAGTAAAACTAATACACTTAATCTTACTTTATTTTCTTTTCTCTTTCTCTTTTTATTTCCTTCCGGGCTTCAATTTTCTTCCGATAATTTCTTTATTGAAATTTCGGACTCGTCAATAAATTGACGAGCGATGAGACAGGATCCTATTTATCCAGTCAAATTGAAACCCGAAAATCTGGATGTCACATTCTTAGTTTGTCAAAAGTCTACAAGGAGCGGAACACATCTATTTGTTTTTTCCGCATAAACACTGACTTGTATAGCACAGGAACTATTTCATGTGATGCCAAGAAGAAGCAATCATGTGTTAGTCCAAATACCTCAATATCACATCGTATAAGCATAAACTCAAATACGTTCTGTATTACAAATCTTGTTATTCTTAGAATAGGATTCTAAGAATAATTAGAGCTGGTTTCAGTACATGTTAGTTCACACAGAATATTCGTTAAGAGTGTCTTGAAGCATATTGTTAACAAGGATCACTGTACCAAATTTCCGATGTATTAACTTTCCTTTTTCAAGATGCTCCTCGCATGATCCTCGAAGGATCTCTTTTTTATTTTCTCTATCAACTCACCGACAAAAGAACAAATTTCATATTGCAATTGGTACTTTTCGTGTTGGATGTGGACACGCGCAAGATTAAGCAGGAAAATTGCCAGTAGCTGTCTGAATTTGATGGTTGGCATTATTCAAAGATTATTCAACTAAGAGAAAGTACTAGAAAAAGGCCTTAAGCTTAATTCGAGCAAAAGTTAGTAGTGACTCCGCAGTCCATATTTTATGCAAAAAAAAAAAACAATGGTTGGCATTATGCAAAGACTATGAAACCAGGGAAAGTTGTAGGAGAGACCTCTCTAGCCTAACATAAACGAAAGTCAGTGCAACTTAGTCCATGATTTTAAATTATAACTATACTCCCGTGACGTCAAGGCATGTGAGGAATTTGTCTTCCAGACATACTTCGTAGATTTGGTTGATCAAACCTAAGTAGGTCCTTAAAAGGCTTATGAAAAAACAAGGGGAAGAACCCCTCCGGGGTGAGAGAACCCATGCCCCTGTAACAAAATGATGGAACTTACCCTATGGTGGACTAGGTCAGCTTATTGATGTTGGGCTCTCTTTAAGGTGTTCTCGACGTAAAACTGAAGGGATAAAGAAGGTACCACACCTCGATAAATATAATTGCTAGGGATCTCCGCATAGGATGTGGACCTAGGCAAATTCTTATAAGGCCTACAGGGAAATAAAGGGAAAAAAAAAACCCTCTATGGGAGGGTGACCCCTTATGCCCCTATTGCAAAATGATGGGGTAGGTCAACTAATTATTGTTAGCCTCTATTTGAGGCGTCTTCTGCCATTAAACTCATGGGATAGATACAACTCCCATGCCTTGGGAAATATAGGGTGCGAATGGTAACGTTTATGTTCTTTTTTTGTTCCAGGGAACAGAAACAAAAAAAAAGTGTTTCTGTTCCGGGGAACAATTTTTAAACAAAAGAACGTGTTTGGTAACGTTTGCTCGGGAATAAAAATGAATAGAAACACGTTTGGCAAATTTTATTCTTTTTTTGTTTCTTTTAATTTTTAAACATTTTTATTTTATTTTTCATTTTTTTCCTTTATTTTTTATTTTTTTTTTTTCGGCCGCCACGGCCTCCGACGACCAGCCGACGAGGCCGGCAGCCTCGCCCGGCCACGGCGAGGCTCGCCGGCCTCGGCGAGGCCGAGCCTCGCCGTGGTTGGGCAAGGCTCGGCCTCTCTGCGTCGGCGACACGAGCCTCGCCGGGGCCAGCGACGCTCCGGCGAGGTCGCCGACCCTCGATGGCGTCACCGGCCCTCGACGGCCGGTCGCCGGCCATAGCCGAGGCCGGCGACTGGCCAAAGAAAAAAAGAAGAAAAAAAGAAGAAGAAAAGAGAAGAGAGAGAAGAAATTTTTGTTCTTTTTGGCTTTGAAGAAGTGTTTCTTTTCTCCGAAACAACTTTTTGTGATTCTTTTTTTGCTCCAATTTTGTTCTGGAAACAAAAAAAAAAAAAGAACAGAAACGCGTTTGAGAACGTAAACGCAACCAAACGCGTTTTTGTTCTTTTTTGTTCCCGGAACAAAATCCGTACGAAATGTTCCGTAAACGTTTCTTTGGAGCATTTCCATGCATGCCCATAGTGACTAGGGACCTCTCCATAAGACTCGGCCTTAAATTGCTTCATCTAAATAGCATATTTATCTGGGGAAAAGGAAGAAAAAATATCTCCCCAATTAGGGGCTTGAGGGACGCGTTAAAATAAGTAACACAGTCCTATCAATTCACTAGGATTACTTGGAGAGAAGGAAATAATACAATGCGGGAATAACCGTCTTCTGTCGTGCCTACCGTTGGGGCATCGCGAGTGATCCGGTTAGTTGATGATGGTTTGATGTGATCGTGCCACGTGGAAGAGAGAGAGAGAGAGAGAGACAATCACGCATGCGCTGGTTTCTGAGGAGGATAAAAATTCGGGAACACCCGCCTGCTATCGTGCCCACCGCTGATCTGGTTTACCTGGTGATGGTTCGATGCGGTCGCGCCACATGGAAACGTGAGCTTTGGTCAATGGCTCGATTCCCTGGGTCTTTTCAGGGGTCAACTCGTTTGAGGTGGACGCGCTATAGAGGACATGTAAGCCAAAAATGGAAAAATCAAAAAGCTCTTTTTGTAAAGTTTCTCTTAACTTAAACACATCCTTAATCTTCTTCCTATTCCTGTAGAAGAACTTAATTTTGTATCCAAGACGCCTCCGTTGATCATTGTTTACTATCAGAAGCAAACCTTTAATTCCAGCACAATCAATCTATCTAAATGAATCTACACTATGCTTCTCAAAAAGGCAAGTCAATTTGATTTCTTGCACATTGTTTTTTGATAGATTATTGAGTAGATAAAATAGTTAGACAATTTTTAATTTTCTTTTTAACATTGATTTTTGAACTATTACTATCCTGATACACTTCTTAGGCCCGTATGCCATGCGAAAATTTTCTGTCAAAAGATATTTTTATTAATTTTCGGCGTTTGATTTGTTTAAGAAAATAAGTTAATAGAAAGTCTTTCATTGTCAATTGAAAATAATGCTTATATTCAGGAGAATAAATTCTTTTAGAAATAAAAACTTATCTGCTAAATTATAACTAGACTCCAGCGCCTAGATTATTCTGACCATTCCTTGAGATTCTTTTTGATTCTCTTGCCAAATATTTTTCTTAATCGATCAATGCTTGGTCTAAGAGTGGGTGGCCATCTTTGCACAGCATTTCTTATTCTTTCTTAAAAAGAAATTCTCATAACATGAGAATCTAACGATAACTTTGATTAAATAGATTTGTGATTAGATTTCTTTTACTTGAATAGTAAAAATTTGCGTTTTCTTAGCTAAATTATTTCCTAGACTGCGTGGAGGGATTTTATTTTGTATTTTAAAAGAGTTAATCTTTATTTGAGTGACTATTGTTTCTTCCCATAGTTCTATTTATAATATATTTAATTAATCCACTTTTTCTGTATTTAGTTAGGAATAGAGATCGCCTTCTTCATTTTTAAACTTCAGATCATAATTGATTACATTCATTCTTCGAATTGTCTTATTGCCAAAAACTTTTATTCCATGCATGCGCATTCTTTTCAAAAAATGATCGGTCCAAATAAGTGGCGAGCCACGTGGCAAATAGCGGTAGTTGATCTTGTTATACCCCAACATTTGGCTCATCATACAACACGGGCTTTTATTTATTAGAAATAAATTGGTTGAAATTGACATGCGATCACACGATACAAGCATAATACAAACTCGACCAACTCGAGCATCAACATTTTTTAGTAGATTGAGTGTGGGATATTTGATGTCATTTGGGTACTTATTATAGTATTATTGTCTATGTTGCCACCTAATCTACTTGGAGTATTGCCATCCATTCGGCAATATCTACTAATTAATGATGTTATTTCTTTCATTTTTTTATTTATCTATGACCTTGAATGAAATAGCAGTTGACTGGACATTTAAGGGTAAAGTACTATTTTGGATTCTCCAGAATACCACTTGATAATATGTATTTTATATAAATCACACAACTCTCACAAATTTTCAAATGAGCAATTAACGACTAGGGTATTCATGGTCAAATTACCATTAAATGTCGACCATAGTCTCCACAAAAATGTCACCTTATAAGGAGCTGCTCAATATCACATTATCAAATCCCTCGTCTTTAGCCTTGTGGATTTCGACCCCATCATATGGGAAAGTACAATCTCCATGAAGGAGAACGTTCTCAACCAATTTTGGCAACCGAGTTTGCAATGAAGGGCAAGAGGAGGCCATCCAGAAAATTCTAGGGGGGCAGATTGGTTAGGCCAAGATGGGATTGGAGGAGTAGACTGAAAATGTGCTGGTCCCATTCTTTTCACCAACTCTGGACTTGGTCGCCTGCCACCATCGGCAGGAGGCCCAATGTTGACCCATGAATTTTTGTCGACACATAATAATAGTAATGGTAAATAGAAAAATAAAAATAATAAATTAAATAAATAAAAAGGAGGGCTTAATTTGGTTTGGGCCTAGCTTTTAGAGCCTACTGAAGCAGTACCGGCCCAAATCCACCGAACTCAGCAACCCAAGTCCAATTCATCCAAGCCCTATCCGCTCAACAGTTCAGCCCATTCCATCTAGCTGAAACCCATCGACTTCGGCTTTCTCGGACGTCAAGGGCGACACAAATGAAAATGTGCGCAGGCGAGACTGAACTTGAAGAGCTAAAGTTGTAGCCATGGTCGCCTCTTTCGCTGACTTAGGCTTGTGTCGACATTCTTGAGCCTCAAAATCATTATATTAATGTTGATTTAGTCCTCGTCTCTGCCATTTCCTGACATTCTGGATCTGCAAATTCATTGCTCTGTTCCTCTCTGTTTTCCCGACCGTGAAATGCAAGGAGCTACAGTTCAAGCTCCATAGCCAACGTAAATCTCAACCGGAGCATCCTTTTGTTGCTACGATTTGCAATTTACGAACAGGACCTCTTTTTATTTAGGTCAGACATAATCCCTTTCAGCGTTCTGTTTTGGAAAGAATAGCTGAGACATTATATTTTACAAAGATCGAAATCCATTAGATATGAGTTGACTGCTGATATTGGTCTGATTTGAGTCAAGAGTGTGAGTCGGATTTGAGATAGCCACGATTTGTTCCCCATCTGGTAGAAGTTCGATGAAATGTCCATGAAAACTTGGTGCAAGCTAGCTTCGTTTTTGGCTAACCTGAAAGTATATTGACCTGGATTAAATGATATTACTCGATTTTAAGTCATGGAAATATGATTTTAGCTATTTTATGATGCTCAGACTTGTTTCTGAATCACTGCCTTGCTCTATTTTGTGTTCCATGAAACAATGGCGTTAAATGTTGAATATCAACGAGAAAGCAGTCGGAGTTGAGGTCACGTTTATGGATTCTCCGAAAGCGTTTTGAGTCGGTTTCCTTGTGGTGGTTCTACTGCACATTTTCATTTGCTGCTTGTCATGGCAAGCTGTGGTTTTGAGGTAAAAAGTGCAATGAACAATGGTGGCCGAAGGTTGACGGTGGTGGAAAACGTATATGGATTAACGGTGGAAGTGTTTTTTTGTTCATTCTTTAATATTTTAGATTGCAAATTCCCATTTGTGTTTTGAGGAGTTCTTGGTCTTGCGAAGAAGACGATTGTAAGTAAAAAATAAATAAATAGGAATAACAATAGGAAAGTAGAAAATGAAAGAAAAAAGTATGATAATGGGCTTTTTATGGTAAAAATGGAAGAGCTGTTGTTATGAAATCCGATTATTTACGTGTGGACTAAACCCAAGAGCTCGGCCCACGTCCTTGGAGTCCAAGTTTGACTCCACACCCAGATCAGCCTGTCCCCTCTACCATAAATTAAAAAATTAATAATTAAATAATTCCTTTAAAAAATATGGAAATTGGTTAGAAAAATAGGTCTTGATTAGGTTCTTAGATTTTAGTATTAAAATTTAATTTGTTTTATTTAGGTTCCGTTTATTTCACGAATAAATAAATGATTTTGAAATATTTTATTAAAGATGATCACTTATATTGTTCCAAGTACGTGTTGCCCATGTATATTTTGAGCTAGCCAACCAAAATGATTGATGATAATCAACAATAGATGCGGGGTAGAATTTGCTTGGCTTAGTGTGTAAATCCTTCGAATTGCCATCGATAATTTGGTAAAACAAGTTCCGTCAAAGTCATGTGCATTCTGACATTTTCAAGATGCACACTCCAATACAAATGTTATGTCACTTTTGCCCTATAAAATTTACAACTTGCACAGTCTCGTATGCTTTATTTCATTAGTACCCAAACCTTTTTAAAAAATGCGAAAAGTAATCATTTCAGGTGATTGTACAGTGGAAAATAAGACACATCCTTTATTGCTAGAACATCGTTTTCTCTAACTTGGTGGGGGCGTGTAAGGCACATTGACCTTATGATAGCATTTGCTTATTATGTGGAGTTGTTGATGTACCTTGCATTTCCAATGCTCCAGATTTCATATTATAACTAATTATAGTTTCAGATGTGATTCCAAATGTGAAAACCAATCCCTGAATAAAACGGGAACAATATAGATTGTCCAGTGGATAATGGGCAAACTGTGTTTAATTATGCATGATGCATGATAGAAAAATATTTTGATATTATTCAAGGATACATACAGTATCTATAAAAGCACAATACATCTTTGTAAAGTTTGTGTTTATCACTACTTGTAGATTCATTCATAGCCTTCAATAACAAATTTGCTTAGTTCGTTTCCCTTGCTTAGGGATTGAGAAATGTCATGCACAGAGGGGAGATAACCATTGGGAAAAACAATTCCGGTCGAGAAGTATAAACAGATTGCTGAGGGCAAACTAAATTAAAGCCCTCCTAAAATTGTCGATATCAAGAGCACGTAGTTGTAGACTTGTAATAAAAGTTCTTCGAAACAATTGATCATGATGTTCCTATTGTCTACACTTGTTGAATACGATTCTATGACGCTCATCGAATACGATTCTATGACATTCCTTTGACAGCATACAATGCGAACATTTGGTCCCTCAGATTGCAAGTCAAAAATCCTCGTCACATGACTAGTTGTGACTCGCATCCTACCATAGTTCGCCCTTGTCTCGGCCAAGTTTGAATGAAAGTTCTCCACGACCGATGATGAAATACCCCTGCAACGATTCGGAGATCCAATAGGCACCTGAATACAATTTCTCGTATTTGCTTGCTTTTGGTAATCATCTACTTGAGCAGTTAATCTTCTCTATCTTTCACTAGTACATCTTGTCATGAATGAAATACTTCCTCTACGTTTTAGTGAATGATCAACATGCATAAAAACAATATGAGGAAAACAACAATAATTGAAGGTCCGTCTTACCATCTTGCAACAATAATAATAAAAATAAAAAAAAAGAAGTGATAACTAGGATAAAACTGATAGAAGTAATAGTGACCTAATATATCATAAGTGAAGATATTTCTTGGAAAAAAAAAAAGTGGAGATCTAAAACAAAAATCAATTGCTTCTAGATAGGAATCAACTCCTAAATTTCGTGTTTATCATATAAATTCAATGTGTAAACTCAACATAAATAATGTGTTAAAAATAATATTCACCAATCTTGCATTAGCCACTAAGATCAATATTAAGCAAATAGAACGTATATATGTTATAAAAGGCAGAAATAATGCTGTTAATATCTCCCCTGTCTCCTTAACTGCAAAAAACTCATCAGTGAGATTTTTAATTTTTTAGCCTTAAGAAGAATATGGACAATCATGTAGATTCAAACAAAATAAACAATTCTACGGGAACCAAAAAGTATTGTACATGCCTTTCTATGGCGGGAGAAACATTGATGGAAGCACTACAGAAGTTTTCATGATAACGACAGAAACATGCGAAGCTAATTAAGATAAATGACGATACGAAAGGTCAACAATACTCGGATTGATTGATCAGAACAACACACGCCAAATTATGACGAACGCTCATAACCAACAAGCCGAATACACGTGGAGAATTACACAATCAGGAATTGGCTACTTAAAATCATCCAAGTATGACCGGTCTCCAAGTCAATCGTTTCTTCGCTTGAATACCACAACAATGGTATTTACTTATCAGTGGTATAGATTAAATGAGTGATAATGTGGAGATCCAGCAACACGCGAGCCTGAGCCTGAGAGAATGGCCGCCTCATCTTCACTCCTCTCTCTTTTATTCCCTCTTTCTTCCCGGACATTCCGTTGTTTGTGCATTCTGACTTTCTCCGTAAACGAACTCGCTCCTAAATTTGGGCAGCCAAAAATTGTTTGTGAGCACTCGTCTGCTACTTTACAATTGAATACATTAGGGAAACTGGTCAATGATCTGCAACAGATCAATTTCAATTCTGTGAGTGCCTCTAGTTCATCCAAGCCCTTAATTGCCAGAAGCTCTTCGCATCCTTGAATTTCCAAGGACTCAAGCTTTTTCAAACCCGATAGATCTTCTACACTTTCAATCTTAGGACACGTGCATATTTCCAATTGCTCTAATGACTGCACTGAACCAAGACCATGGATCGCAGTTATATTTGGGCAATAAGTCAGCCTCAACAGTTTCCACCTCTTCAAACTCGAAAGACCCGCAAATCCCTCAAGCAGTTGTAACGTTGACACATGGAATTCAACCAACTGTTCAAGCCCATCAAGTTAAACTTCCTTCCAACGACATTTAAAAATGTGCAAACGTGTCAATTATCTGAAGTTGCAACAAAATGACATTACTTACGGAGGTTTTCAAAGACTCTGAACATCGCAAAAGTTAAGGGGACTAGTTATAAATTGTTCTTATCCCTTATCTTTTATTTTCAGAGCTTTAGCTTTAAGAATCTTGCCAAATTTTCATTTAAATATTCTTATGATTTAACTACGCATCATTTTCATATCTGACTTTAATCAAGAGCAATTTAAATATCAAATTTTTATCTCTTTAAGTTTTGCTTGAACAAATTTTCTCATTATCAAAAAGGGGGAGATTGTTGAGAAAACATTCCCTAAGCTGTTTTGATGATGGACAAAACTTAGTGACGTTGATTCTATTATAAACTATTTTCAGGTGGAAAGTTCAATTAGACATGATCAGAGGATGTCGATCAGAATCATAGTCATGATTTATTCTTCATTCCTTACATATTATGTCAAACAGCTAGGAAGGAGTCATATACACTCATGCAACAGCTAGTGGCGACTGGTTAAATTCTTTGCCATATTTATAAAGAGTTTCAAAAGAAAAAACTTCCTAATATTAATGGAGATTCAACCTTCCTGGAATTTCTCACTAAAGAAAAAACATTCTTTCCATTCATAAACACCCAATTTTTGGAAATTTGAACTGTTGTATGGGCAGTAGAACATATGGGAAGCTCCACTCTCGGCGATCTTGAAGCAATTAGATCTTCTCAACCGGATCTAGGACCAATGGGTAGATTGGCTGGATAATCCTCCTAGAGATATATCCAATGGTCAACTTGGACTAGAAGGAGTATAAGAGGAGGTTTCGAAGTTAAAGGAAATAGAATTTGCATTCGTGAGAATTTCGAAGCTTTTAATTTCAAAGTTTGAAGAGTGTTTTGTAATATTATACATTCGTCTCTGTGAGAATCATTGTATAACCAATTAGAGGTCAAGAGTGTATGAGGAGTGATACACACGAGCTTGAGCCTAGATAGCTCAGATCTTGTAACATTCGATTAGTTCTTATTAGTGGATTCCCGCCAATTGGCTGTAGCGCGAGAGAATGGACGCAAGCTTGCAAAAGCTAAACCACTAAAATTTTTGTGTGCAGTTCTCTATCTCTTATTCCTTTTATTTATTGTGATAGAATTATATACCGGCAAGATTTGACCACTTTACCAGAAGTTGTCTTGTTGCAATATTTGTTTAAATTCTTTCACTCCCATATAGTTATCTATTCATCCCCCTCTAGGTGATAGTTTTAGCTATAGCACCATCCATGAAGAGGCCAATGCAGCTGGGCACCTGCTTAAAGTCTCGAGATTAGAAGGGGAAAATAAAACTTAATGCTTTCAGATGTGTGCTCTGAAGGGCTAATACGCTGCTGTGAACATAGTGACATAAGAGAAGTCCTCACCGTAGCCATCGAAATGATGGACAGGATCAAAATCCACAGCATGGGGTCGCCCAACCAAACATGCCTTAATACGTCCCCAGCAATGGGCGCGGCGGCTCTCCATCCTCCTAATGTACTCGCCACCTCTGTTGTTAAAAGTTTGAATGTCAAAATAAAAAGATCACGTGCCAATGAAATTTCTATATAGGTCATGAGAGGAAGAATCGGGACTTTCTCAAAAGTTCTTCGCAATATTTTCTGAATGCAGGGGAGCAAGTGATCCGGGTATGTAACATGCTTAATTTGTCACATGACTTGATTTTCTTGCTCTTACTTTCCGGGACAGATCTTAGTAGGGCAAATTGATTCAGACTACTTTGGCTTTCCCTTTTCCAATTTACGATCATTTCTTTTTGCTGATCAAACCTCTAAGTATATGATTCTTTTCGTAGACCCACGACATGCATAAAAACACACCGCTGTTCAAACAAAAATGGGCAATCTAATGGAAGGCAAGACTGCTGTTTTCTCATTGTGCTTAACTTTTTGCTAGCTTGAAATCATTTGCGACTATTTCGGTGGAAAGACTTAATGCACTAATGACGCTATCACTCGTTTCAAGCATCGCCCTAACAGAATTGCTGATTTGCGGAAGCGTGATGTTGATACTACTTGATAGTTTGCAATTTGAATGTACAAGTGTACATGTATGTGCGAGATATTTGGCAGAGAAGGACAAGGAATAAGGAGATAGCCGTTTGTTGAATGATATGGGAGGAGGAAATATTATTTTATTAGTTTATAGCAATGATTTTACAAAAGACGTTGGCGGAGTAGATTAAGAGATAAAAGCTTTATAAGCTCTCCTCCCCACTTATCTCCACGATCAATCCAAGCTCTATCTAAAGAGCACATCCACTGCCTCAGAAGATTTTTACCACAATTGCCAACTCTAACTAAGCTAGAACCACAAACTTTACCTTCCTCCCAAGATTAGATTTCTCGTACAATACATATAGTGTTCTCTAGTATTCACAGATATTTCTGCATGCGAGGACTTTCGAACAAATTATAATTCGTTTACACACAAGCAAAGACAAAGAAGAGACTGCGGTCTTTTTCTAATGTACATGACCGGTCTGGGCTGCCAAGTATGACTAGGTCTACAGAGCTGCCAGCGACATCTACCAAGCGTTTGTATTCCGAAACATCCGAGGCGTTTCATCTAAATGAGAAAACCATTCCTATGGTGGCTTGGCGTCAGTATATAGTCAAGCCCCCAAATGGAGTAGTTAATATTCCCAAAGTCCCATTTTAGAGAGCCCAACATGGAGTCTGAAATTTACGAAGCCGCTGTGAAAGGAAATGTGCATTCTTTGCGTCAGTTGCTTGGAAAAGATAAGCTACTTCTTGACCGAATCATGATCGGGAATCACACTGAGACTCCTCTGCACATCGCAGCCATGCTGGGACACCTGGAATTCGTGGAAGAGGTCCTAGCTCGGAAGGCTGAGCTAGCAAGAGAGCAAGATTCTCAGAGATCTACGCCTCTTCATCTTACAGCAGCAAAAGGGTACCTTAACATAGTGACAAACTTGTTAAGAGTCAACCCTGAAATATGTTTCATCCGTGACAAATACGAAAGAAACCCTCTTCATGTCGCAGCCATGAAAGGCCATGTGGATGTGTTGAAATTCTTGGTTAGAGCAAGACCCGATGCAGCCCATAGTGTCATCGAACATGGCCAGACAATCTTGCATTTATGTGTGAAGCATAACAGATTTGAAGCTTTGAAGCTTTTGATGGATATCTTGGGCGATGATCAGTTCATCAACTTGAGGGATGAATATGGCAACACAATTTTGCATTTGGCTGCTTTAGATAGACAAACTAAGGTATGTTCACCCAACCAACCAAGTCTCTGTACTAGTCAAATTCAAGGAGCTTATCAACCAAAAAAGGAGGTTTTAGGATGTAATGACATCTTTGCACTAATAATTTGTTTGACATGATCCTTAAACAATTCATAAATGTTCAATTTAGTACCCAAATTTCAATTTATTTGATATAGTCTCTCAACTTTTCATAACAAAGTCAAATAAGTCATTCGATACAATTTACAAATTTTCACAATGGCATAATTGCCTAGATTTTAGAATATCTTTTCATTTCAATCAAAGTTCCCAAATCGATAAAAAAAAATATTTTGTCTATTTATTATCTCTTTACCTTGTCAAATATTACTATAGTTCCATTTTAGTGTATTTTAACTTATAATCTCTATAATAGTAAAAAGGTTAGAGTTATATTGGATACATAATCCTTTCAACTTTAAAATGAGTATTTTCCTAATAATATTCAACAACGATAATCATATATATATAGAATTTTCGTAGTTATATTACTCTAAATCTCGTTCCTAATTTTTTGATAGATTAAAAATTCAAATTTTCCTTTTTTTAATAAATAAGGAAACTAAAATAGCAGGAATATCAACCCAATACAACATTAAATAAGATTCCTCTTTTGCCACATGGGGTCAAAGTAAATGGACTATTTGTGTTATTTTCCTTTCTAGGATATCTAAGTGTCCTAGAAATTTTTGAAAGCCAATGGCCTCCATTTATAAATCTTTGAAGGTTATGATATTTGGAAAAAAAAAATAATTAGCACCGATAATTAATGACAACTTTACACTTCACACTATCTTCATGCTAATTTTATCTAGATCAGAAAGAACAAAAAACTGGAGATATCAGAATAGATTCAATAGGGGATGGGTTTCCCTTGTGAAGGCATCAGATAATATTCACAAACACTACAAGACTGAAAAAACAGTTGTTTCAAGGTTAATTTTGAAATAGATATAACATGGGCTTGTCTAGTTCAAATCTGACTCCAATTGGTACATTGTGTTGTTACTCCTTTGCAGACTGTAGTCTTCCTGCTTCAGAAAGGAGTAAATCCGAACATTACTAACTCTAGAGGTTTCACAGCACTTGGCCTATTAGCACAAGGCGAAAGCACGGGAAGAACCTCGGAGATTAAGAATTCTCTTCCTCGAACTTTAGAGAATCATGAGCCATCCAAACGATTAGTCTATGCAAATAACACGGTCACCACCTTGCATTCACCTATAGGAAAAGAGGACAAAAGGGAACAAAAGAGAAAGTGGCAAAACAGTATGCATAAGACGCTAATGGTGGTAGCGACATTGCTAGCAACCATGGCATTCCAAACCAGTATTACCCCGCCTGGTGGCCTTTGGCAAGAAGATTTCCCAGGCGAGAAGGATGTTAAGGCTCATACTGCGGGTGAGTCCATAATGGCAGATAAGTACCCATCTTATTACAAGTCTTTTGTAATATGTAACACTGTGTGCTTCATCGCATCGCTTAGCATCATTATGCTTCTCGTAAGTGGTCTTCCTCTAAGGCAGCATCGTATCACCACGTGGATTGCAATGCTGACTATGTGGATTGCGATAACCTTCATGGCGGCGACTTATGCCATCTCTTTTTATGTCTTCACACCGCCGAAAGAACTGGAAACTTTCGATGATGCAATTGGATGTGCAGTGCTGGCATGGCTCGGATTGATGGCTCTTATTTTCCTATGGCACGTTGTTCGCTTAATCCGGAAATTAGTACGCAAAGTCCTAAAATTTGTACGCAAAGCCTCAACAGAACACAACCAAGAGGGTCTTACGGTTTAGTGGTTGTATATCGCTGCAAATTTGTTTGTTCTAGAAGATGCACCCTGAGCCCCAACGCTATGCAAGAGGAGATGTTATACGGTGCATGTGTTGTTCGGTGCACTGATTGGACAACTTAGCTATGATGCATTCTAGTATGGTATGTGCTTGTGAAAACATTAAGCGTGTTGAATCTATTTAAAATACGGTGTTTAGATGTATAATGGATTGTTGTTTTACTTGAATTGATTTGGGGCAGTTACAATATGACTTGTTGGATTCAAAGTCCAAAAATCTTAGCTGTTGGATCAATTTTAATAATTGTAACCTGAAATTGACAATTAAGGAAATTTGTTCCGGTGGTAAATTTTACACTTAAGGAAAATCATCGTAAGGATTATGGGTGCGTTTGATTTAGTATTTTGAAAGTCCATCATGAAAATGCAAAGTAGTTTAGCATAAAGGACTTTGGGTAAATGCAAAGTTCATTTGGTAAAATATACTTTGAAAAACAATTTTGAGAGAAATGTCGTTTAATAAAAAACACATTTGAAAAGCCTTTTGAGTGAGTAATATCCACAACTTCATATTATGACAAAATAGTGGAGGTTGGCCACAGAGATTTAATCTGGAGATCTTTTTTACTTGCCGATGAAGTGAAGAAGACTATAAATAGCTTCATCATTATTTTTCAAGCTGTAGCTCGAAAAGAAGATGATGGATAGTGATTTAAATTCAGCTAGCAAGCGATGTGAATTTATTGTTGATGTGGAATAGTCATGTTGGACAATTAAGATTTCAAGTCTACAAAACTAGATTTAAGATTTAAGTGAAAGTTGATTTTTTTATAAAACGAAGAAAAAAATTTTAGAGCAGACTTGACTTTATTTTTTTAGCAGAGTTGTCATTTAAGGTAAAGTTTATTTCGATTGCAAAAGAAGAAGATTCCACCAGGAATTACGCCTCTCTCTCTCTCTCTCTCTCTCTCTCTCTCTCTCTGTGCGCGGCTAGTATGTCGGATTAACAAGTTTTCCTTTTTCCTGTTGTTGCTTTTGTATTAGCATTAGCATTAAAAGTTTAAATTTCTAGATATGTCAACAATTAAATTAATGGATACTTTTGTTGTTTAAATAATCACAATATTCTCCATTTAGGAAAACTTAAAGTAAGCTCTTGTAGAAGAACTTAATGTCAAATCTAAGAAGCCGCGTTGATATCTCTTTTATTAGCAAAAAGAAAATTTCAAAGTCAGCTTAATTAATATATCTAAATGAAACCAAACTATATATCTCAGTGGTAAGTTAATTTGATTTCTTGCACATTGTTTTGTAATAAATTGTTATTGACTATATAAAATATTTAAACAAATGTTAATATTCATTTTTACATTGATTTTTGAATTTTTACTATCACAATACATTTCTTAAGATCCCTTTATTTTGTGAAAATATTTCTATTGAAAAACATTCTCCAAAAATTTTCAGTGTTTAGATTGCCTAAGAAAATAAATTTAATATAAAGTATTCTTATAGTTAGCAGAAAATTTATACTTAAATTCAATATAATGAATTCTTTAAAAAATTAGAAAACATTTTTAGAAATATTGCAAGACTCGGGCACTTGGAGTTTTCTAAATATTCCTTTGGGATATTTTCAATTGTATTGTAAAAAATGAATTGCAATTTTCTTTGAGACAGGGGATCTCTACATAGCATTTCTTATTCCTTGGGCACCTAGATATTTCCAAAGTGTCATTTGTATTGAAAATAGGAAAAATTCCAAATAAGAGCTTGAAATGCTCTTATCTTCTTAAATAAAGACTTGAAGTGGACATTATTTCAAATAAGAACCCGAAGTACCTTTATTTTCTTAAATAATGGCTTGAAGTGCCCATATAAGTTTTTAAAAGGGCTTGAAGAGAAATCTTGCCTTTTAAATTTTTTTATTTTTTTCCTTTTATTCTTTCTTTAATCTTTTTTTTTCTTTTCATTAAAAAAAAAAAAGGAAAACAAAGGTGGAGGGAGCCTCTCTCGCTTGTGGCGATCGCCCCATTACCAGTGGGGCAACAACGGCAATGGGGGAGTGCCCATATCAATTTTAAAAAGGGCTTGTAGGGAAATTTTTCCTTTTAAAATTTTTAATTTTTTTCCTTTTATTCTTTCTTTAATCTTTAGAACACAAATATATATATATATATATATATATATATATATATATATATATATATATTTGTGCCACAAAGTGTGTATAATTTAGGGTTTTTAATGGTATCTTTTCATATATATACTTTTTACATATAAAATGGACTAGGCCTAGACAAATTAAGATCAAGAAAACAACCACATGCGCAGCCTCCCTATTTGCACTTCAAGCTTGGGAGGGTCTAGCGGGCTGTTAGGCGTATAATTACCTCTCTTGTCAAAATTTCACGTCTTAATTACGATTTGAAGTTTCAATTTAAAAGTATAGTCTTGACACCTTTGAGTCTAATATCATTCTCGAAGCTTGGGACGATTATAGAAAGTAAATGGTATCAAGGGTCGATTACATGAGAGAAAAATGGATAATGAAATAGTGTCTCCCCAAATACTGTTTTCGTCAAGTAAGGAGGAAGAGAAGGGAAAAAAAAGAAAAAAAAAGTAATGAAAAATTCGAAAAAATAATGATGTATTAAGTAGAAATGTCTACATGAGTAATTTTCGGCCTAATTTGGGTGGATTAGCTCAATTCGTATTAATATGAAAAGATTTAGAATTAAATTGGTCTAATTAAAAGGTTTAGGATTGAATTGGTACAAATACGACAAATTTATAACTTTTTTGGTATATTTTTCCTATAATGGCATAGTTGGTCCCTATAGTGTTTTTCCGAGATGTGCCCCGCTCCTTGTAGACTTGACTTTTGAAAAACCAACGATATGCTAGTTTTCTTGTTACAATATTAGTCCTTGGTTTTTCCAGGATTTCGCTTTTGGTCCTCGACTATGCTTTGTTTGTTTTTAACGAGGCTCTGACAAATCGAGATTGCAATTTTGTTTTATTTCCTTAACCAAGAACTTTTACAGATAGTATTTTCAGAATAAGGTTATTCTATTTCTTTTAGCTGATGAGTAGATTTTCTTATTTATTAGCTACTTTGTTTCCTACGTCCGTTCGTATCTTTTATTTTTCTTTGTTTGTTATTTTTCTTATTTTTGCGGCGCTCGCACTCTGCCTTTCCTTAATCTTTTGCGATTAAAACTTTCGATAATATAAATGTTGACATGTGCATGCACCTATAATTATTTTCACAATTTTCTAACGTTTGCATAATATTTCAAAATTTGGTGGAAAAGCAAAAATGTTGTTCTTGCTTTCTACAAAGGCCAAACAAAAGCCCTGGTCGCTAGAAGTGTGGTGGGTTCTCATAAAAGTTCCCTAAACAACGTAAAACGAGTATATTTATTTATTTATTTATTTATTAATTGTGAATTCGATAACGAGCTGAACCCTAGATCCATAAAGCTGATCCAGAATTCCTCTTCTTATAAGATCGTCATCGTTAGACGGTTGCATAGATACATTTGAGAAAAATGAATTAATTCTGCAATAGAACAATGGAAGATTGCACCATTCCGGTGAAGCTAGATGAGAGAACAGTTCAATCATGTCAGCTTCCAATGAAAACACCATTATAGTCTCCCCAATAGCACCTAGTTTATATTTTATTATCTTCTCATTAAAAGTTCAGATAGTTTCTCGTGTTGTTTTTAGCAATTGTGTGCCATGAACAAATTGATATTGTCCTAAAGGCATTATACACACACACCGCGGGTGGTGAAATTGGAAACTTGCTATGACCATGAACTCCTACTAGCATGAAGAACATGTCAAACAATCACAATTTTGTATGTCGGTCGCATCAATCACGTTGTCCGCATGACTACGTCTCATCCTATTTAGCACTTAAATATTAGATATACTCATGTTTAAGTGGCTTGTTGCATCATAGGCCGTTATCACGAACTTTAACCGTTACATGAAATATCTTGCCTATTCCTCAACATGAAATGATATGCTTTCTTGTGTGTATTAATAAGTGATGCTTGAGCATTATCAAATACATTTTTGCATGAACGGCTTTCATTACTACATCCTTTGCTCAATCAATGAGCCGAGGTAGCTTTCCATCATGGTGGGTTAATACCATTTTGCTAATGTCCACATTATCAACATAAGTCAAATGCACAACGGGCAAAATGCTTTTTTTTTTTTTTTTTTTTTTTTTTTCGGAATATGCTGAATTTCATTACTAGCCCGTAAAATGGGCACCGTTAGTTGGTAAGTCTAAACATAATATTGAACATAAAGGTTGAGGAGGGAAAAAACACAATTGCTAGGAAGAGAGTTGGTGCGGTGGGCTTTGGCAACCCAATCCGTAGCCTTGTTGAATTCCCTTGGCTTATAGAGGACAGAGACGACACCGATCCGGGCTATAAGTTGCGTGCAGTAAGCAATAATGGATTGGGCCTGCCAAGGGGGCTCTTCTCGGCCCGATAAGCATTCAACAAGGGATAAGCTATCCGAAAATAAGTGCACCTTCAAATCGGTTGCAGCAGAGACTTCGTGTGGGGTTTCGGTTCGTGCGGAGCTTGCTGTTCGACTTTCCCTTACCCACAACAAAGCTTCTCTCACGGCTAGGGTTTCTGCAATCCATGCGGACGGGGCCGAGATTTGCTTCGTAAATTTGGCGACGAGGAGACCAGCTACGTTTCGGCAGACACTCGCGACCGATCCCTCCAATTTCGAGCTGCACCATGAGGCGTCGACATTCACCTTCAACGTGTGTGGGTTAGGTGGTTTCCATTTTTCCCAGCTATTCTAATTTGCTTGCTTTCAGTTTTCTCCATTTTTCCCCTTAGCTGTCCATTTCATGCACAGATCTGCTACTGTACAAGCTTCTTCTTGGGTGCTGATCGGGTTGGGCTCTTTTCCTTAGAAAACTACATAGTTGCGGGTCTTCCAAATCTACCATAGGAGAGCAGCAAAGAGGGATTTCAATTTTGTTCCGACTCTTAAGGTGAGGTTTTCTAAAATCCATCTATCAATTCGAGTTATACTTGCTGGGTCTATGTCGGCTTGAAAATCAGGGGCTGACCATACACTTTTTGTCTAGTCACAGAGGATGAATATGTGCTCCATTGTCTCTAGTGCTTGGCCGCATATCTGGCAAGTTGGGTCAGGTAACATTTGTCTTCTATGCATATTTTCTTTTGTTGGGAAAGAGTTGTTGCATATATTCCAGATTAAGAATCTAATTTTGGGGGATGTTAGTAGCTTCCATATTTCGTGCCAAAGTGATTTTGGTATTTGGTAGGATGGAGAGGAATTTTGTCCGGTGGAGGGGACGGCTAAGTTTTGTATTTGGTTATAGCTGCTCTTGACAATGTATGAACCGGATTTGTTTGCTGTCCACACAAGCTTGTCTGGGTTAGGATATAGGCTTAGAGGGTGAGCTAAAAGCTCTTTCGCTATAGTTTCCTGAAAAAGTGCATTTACTCTGTTCATATCCCATTCCTTCGTGTCACGATCTATTAGTTCAGCCACAACTCTTGGATCATCCTTATTTGCTGGGCCAATGATTCTTCCGAAGGCAACCATGCATCTTCTCGAATTCTTATCATTTGTCCATCCCCAAACTCCCATCTCGTGGCTGGTTCAATTGCATCTCTCCCCACCAACATACTTTGCCATCCCCATGAAGGCTGATTGCCTTTGTTTGCAGCCTAGAAATCACCTCGAGGATAATAGATACTCTTCATCACTTGGCACCATAGAGCATTTGGTTGTTTGACAATTCTCCAAGCCTGTTTTCCCAGCATAACTTTATTAAAATCCACCAAATCTTTAAAACCTAAACCACCATAATCCTTCCCGATTTCCAGATCTTCCCATTTCTTCCAATAAATTCTCTTCTATCTCGCATTCTATTTCCACCAAAATGAAGCTACTCTCTTCTCAATAGTTCGGTATATAAAAGTTGGAATTTTAAAAATGGACATCGCATATTGAGGAATGGCTTGAATGACTGTCTTGATAAGAATTTCTTTACCCGCCTTCGAGATCAACCTCTCCTTCCACCCTTCCAATTTCCTTTCGACTTTTGCAAGGATCCAAGCAAATATTTGCTTTTTTGTTTTCCCAGTCTATTGGAATTCTGAGATACTTTCCTAAATTTTTTGAGATAGAAACTCTCAATTCTGTTGCTAGATTATGTTTAAGGCTATGAGGACAACCTCTCCCCACGAAAAGGCCTAATTTATTGAGGTTTATAGCTTGACCTAACACATAGCAGTATTGATTCAGCACATTTGAGACATTATGAGCTTCTCGGATTGTGCCATCTAAGAAGAAAATGACATCATCTGCAAAGAGGAGATGTGAAAGGGTTGGGCATGTAGAATTAAGGCGAATACCCTTTATACTTCCATCTTGAACAGCTTTGCTCATGAGGGTCGAGAGAATGTTGGCCATGATGATGAGTAGGGGGAAAGGGGGTCCCCTTGCCTAATTCCTCTAGTAAGTCTAAAAGCAGCTGAAGGCTCACCATGAATTAATTTTGAAAGATACTGATGAGATACATTGCTTTATCTACTTGATCCATTTCTCATGAAAACCCAGCTTCAGCATATAATTACAAAGAAAATCCCATTTAACTCTATCATACGCTTTTTGCATGTCTAGTCTTATAATGGCTTGAAATTTACGTTTCCTCATTTTCACCCTTAGTTGATGGATCACCCCTTGGACAATAAATATGTTGTCTTGAATTTGCTTGCCACTTATAAAGGTTGTTTGCTCTTCAGAAACTATCATTGATAACCATGGTTTCAGCCTACTAGCCAACACTTTTGCTATAATTTTATAATTGAAATTGCAAAGGCTTATAGGTCTGAATTGGGTGATGTTCTCTGGGTTAGTTACTTTAGGGATAAGAGTAATGTGCGTTCTATTTAGCTCTAGTTCAAACATACCTTGACTGAAAAGGATTGCACCATGCTGAAAATAACGCCATTCATGATTGGCCAATGATTTTGATAGAATAAACCGTTTAACCCATCCGGTCCTGGTGCCTTAGTGGCCCCTAGCTGAAAAACTGTATCTTTAACTTCTTCTCTTGTTACTGGTTTGATCAGATCAGCATTCATCTCCTTATTAACCACACTTGGCATTGCTCTAACACAGGTTGATAGTTCTGGTCACCAACTAAAGTGAATAAAGATTGATAAAAGCTATAGATATGATGAGTAAGAGTCTCAGGGTCCCTACACCAGGTTTCATCATCTAGCCGAAGCATAGATATTTTATTTCGCTATCTTCTTTGAAACCTACACATTTTCTGACTTTTCATTTCTTTTTGTTGTGGGGATAGAATAATCGGACCGTGATCCGAGCCTATTGCTGGTAGAGTAAAAGCCTGCATATTTGGGTATAACACTCTTCACTCCAAATTGCAAAGTGCCCTATCTAATCTCTTTTTAACTAATGCACTTCCTTCTCTATTATTGGACCAGGTGAAAGCACAGCCCTTCCTTTCAATATCCATCAAAGAACAATCATCCAAGAAAGCTGCAATTCTGTATCGGTCCATCTCCCTGCATCCAACTTTTTCCCAATGGTAAAGTATTTCATTGCAATCCCCAACACATAACCATGGGAGAGAATTGGAGTAGTTGCTGTCTTTTACTAAATGACATAGTCTCAGTCTCTCTTGAAAGTTTGTTGGTGCATGTAAAAAGGAAATGCGCATAAGGCCACCGCTATTAATATCCTTACATTTTATATTTATGAGCTCCCTAGAACTTCCCTCCACTTCCACTTGAACCTCCTCATCCCACATTAATGCTAAACCTCTAACTATGCCAACTGGTTCCATAATGAAAGATTCTTTGAAATGAGTCCTTTTCCTTACTCTCTCAACAACATTATTCTGATTTTTTGTTTCCATGAGGAACACCAGGTTAGGCCTTTCTTGAGCCACTAAGGCTCTAAAATGCTAGATTGTCAAGGGGTTGCCCAGCCCTTGACAGTTCCAGCTAAGTAGCTTCATCTTTGCTCTGGTGGCTTATTAGGGCCAGCCACCATGGCCCATGTGTTCGCCCTTTCCCAGGACTAAGGGTGCGTTTGGGAACGCTTTTGGGGAAAGTCTTTAGGGAAATGCAAACACCTTTGAGTTAAATGTAGTTTCTAAAATGCAAAGTGTGTTTGGTAAAATTGTATTTTGAAAGTCCATTTGAAGTACCTTTGGACAAAATGGTGTTTGGGAAAATTATATTTATAAAGCGCTTCGGTGATAAAAAAAATTATTAAAAGAAAAATAAATAAAAAATTGACCGGAAGGGCAGATGGCCGGAAAGGGCAGGTGGCCGCCGGACGTCCACTGAAGACCGCCGGCGAGGTTCGCCGGACGTCGGGCGACCATTGAAGACCACCGGCGAGGGTCGCCGGACGTCGGGCGACCACTGAAGACCATCACAGAGGATCGCCGGACGTCGGGCGACCACTGAAAACCATCGGCGAGGGTCTCCGAGGGTCTCCGGACGTCGGGCGACCCCGCCGCGACCTCGCCGCTCCCGGATCTGGGTCGTGGCGAGATCGCGGGACCTCCGGCGACCGCTGCGACCAAGATCTGGGGCGGCGAGGTCGCGGGAGGACCTCGCCGCCCTCGGATCGGGTCGCGGCGAGGTCGCGGGACCTCCCGCGACCCAGATCCGGGGCGGCGAGGTCGCGGGAGGACTCGCCGCCCTCGGATCGGGTCGCGGCGAGGTCGCGGGACCTCCGGCGACCGCTGCGACCAAGATCGGGGCGGCGAGGTCGCGGGAGGACTGGCCGCCCTCGGATCCGGGTCGCGGCGAGGTCGGCGACCCAAACCTTGCCGCGACCCACGGCGATCGCCGCGACCCGACGAGGCAAGGCGGCGGTGCAAAGACTCCCGGCGACGGTCGCACCACTCCCGGCGACGGTCACCTGGGCCACCGCAATCATGCCAAGCCGTCGGCGGCCGGCCGCTCACTCACAGCTTCGAGGAACGTGTCGTCGGCCTTCAACGGAGAAGAAGATGAACAGTATAACAACGAGGGCGAAACCGGAAAAATCGAGAGTAGGTGAGGATAGTTTTGGAAGAAAATAAAAAAAAATGAACAAGTACCGGTTGTATGCCGAGAAAGCCGAAAGCCCAAGGCACCCCTTCACCCGCCTTGGGCTTTCGGCCTTGGGAAGGCCAGCTTTGGCCTAATGGAAGTCCTAAAATTGTTCCCAAACACCCAGCTTTAGCTCAAGTACCTTTAGAAGCCCAAAGGTACTTGGCAAAGCTGGTGCCAAACGCACCCTAAATAGGGGCATCCAAAAGTTAGTTTTCATCCACCACAAGCTCCTGTGAGAGTTTCTTCTCATAGGGATTGACCCGCTTTTGTTTTTTGGCTTTAGGAGCTTTATATATCGCCTTTCCTTTCTTAGAATTCTGTGAGGACATCTCAATCCCAACTTGAGAGAGAAGTAGTGTTTGTTGTTTTTCCGAGTTGTGCCTTCTAATTATACTCATTTGTTTCTGTTTTTCAGGTTGGACAGGGACAAGGGCCAAAGCAAGTTGTTCTTCCATCGCTGTTTCCATTGTTGTTTCTATCACCTCTATTTGAGTCTCCATGACAACTTCTTCTTCTGGAGCCGAAGGATCTGGTTTACCATAAACCATAATGGCCTAGTTGATCCTGAGCTAGTCCAGTTTCTTCATAAGGTATTTCGGTGCACAAGAATTAGCATAGTGCCCAATTCGACCGCAAGAGTAGCAAAAATGCTTAAGCCTTTCATACTTATAATCGATCCACCATTTCTTGTCCCCACAGTTATCACGGTACCTGTTTTGAGCTGGCTGGACAGGTTTAGCAGCACTTTGGCCTTTCCACTTTTCCCGAAGTTTGTGCCTCTCGCCTCGATCTTTATCTCCTCTACTTTCCCCAATTTAGAAGCTAAGAGGCGTATGGCACCTTCATTAACTCTGGCGCAAGGAAGACCTATAAAGTGAACCTAGAACGCATTATGCGTGAATTCATAACAATGCTCAAGTATGTTTGGGTCGCCTTCTTTAAAAACTAATAGATTACTCACGAAAGACCAAGGTCTCGATTCAAACACCCTTCTTTTTTCTTCACTTGATTGGAAAATAAATGAGAAAAAAGCCGGTTCAATTTGTTCACATTTTACTAAATCAGCTTTCCATGCTCTCTTCATTGTATTACTAAAGGCCTGAAAATTTACATTTGGCTTCGAATATAGCTTGCCATACAGGGTTAATTCACTTTGTTGTTTTTCTTCGTCTGGGATGTCATCCCCTAGGTCCATGATGTCTTCTTCGGACCGCAGATCTTCTATTCTCCTACACAGTGCTACTAAACGAAGATGGTTGTCCTCTTTATCTGCCATTTCCTGTCACCTGTTCTGGGCTTGCAGCAGATCACTTTGGTAATTTGGCTATGGAGTGAAGGGAGCTCTGGAGGCGATTTTGAAACAGGTGTATTGTGACTAAACAGGAGGATTCACTGAGGGGAATTGGTATGCCCATCGGAAGAAGCACATCGTTGCCAAGAGAAGCGCAAGACCTAGGGCCTCAAAGATCTAGTCACAAGTGACTATTCAGCTATACAATCACTGATGCAGCACTGATCGTACCTTAAGATGATAGACAGGAAAGGAAGTCTGGATATTTCAAAAGACCTTCGCAAGCTTCAAGCATTCATGGGTTGCCCTTCAAGAGGAGGTTCAGGGGATGCACAACAAGATCCAGCGATGCTTCTCTCCATGGGTGCCCTTCGGATGGAATAGATTAGTACAAGAGCCTTTAATCTGGTGGTGTATGCCCGAATACTGCCATGATTGGTAGATCTATGGTTTTTGATTTGGGTTTTTAGGGATTGAGAAACAGCTATCACTTAGGGATAGGGAGGAAACTCAACCATTGTTGGGCAAAAGCATTGAATTGTGCACAATGCATGATCAAAAAACTAATTTTTGTATTGTCCACATCTGAATTTTTGCAGGTAAAATGGACATGAATTTTTGTTAAAAAAATAATAAAGTTAAATAATAGAAAAGGAAGAGAACCCCAGTCCAATACGGTCATTTTTCTAAAGGACCTAGTCCGGCCCACATCAGCTTAACCAAGCCCAATTCACTACAGCCCATTACTTCGCCCAGTTCATTAAGCCCACGAATCGATCAGGTCCAAGTGGATTTCTTCATCTTCGTTCCCTTCAGCGATCCTGTATCCGCCAGCAACCGCCGCCCTAGCCGTTCCGCCATCGGCGGTTTGCCACGGTGGTAATTCCTCTGTTCGCCCCTGTTTCTCGGCCAGGGAGTTTGAAGTGCTTGAAGATTATTCGTTCATTGGTCGTCTTCTCTGATCCTCAGCCTCGTCGTCATGGCGCCCCCCGATCGCTCTCCGCGGCTCTGGATTTTCCGTGTCGCCGTTCCTGTGGGGTTCCATCGATCTTTTTGCTCTTCGAGTGCTGGCGTCTCTGAATTCGGTCTGCTGCTGGAGCGTTGGCTGTGTGACCTAGAACGCCAATATCGGCGACAATCGAGTTTCTTTTCTTGTGCCTTAGCGAGCTAAGATGGTGTTAACGTAATGCATGGTCACCGCCCTTTATCTTCACCCAACCCCCAGTGCTGTGGGGGAGAGGGGAAAACTACGCCTTGCACAATGGGTAGATCATAACAAGATGAGTCGTAAGTGCTATTTTTGTTGGAACACGTTTGAGCAATTTACTTTTGAATTATTAAGTTTCTTGTGTAAATGTGCTGTGTAGCATATTTATCATGCTGCTGTTAAGTACAAAACTATAGAGAATGCACATTGCATGAGAAACATGTTTTCCATAAGAAAGCCGGACATGGCTTACCTTCTTATTTTGGGGGAACTCATCGAATATTTGTGGTCTTCCTGTGACTAGATCTATTTTCAAATGTTAAAAACATGGGAACTGGTTTTCTCTTGATCAAGTATTGCCTAAATGTCCCTTTGGTTTTGATCTGTATATATCAATAAATTATCTCTTCTGGACTTTTTCTGTTAACAGTTGGTATTTGCCATACCCAAGGATTGCAGTTGTATTTATAGCTATAGAGGGAGGGATGAGATTGGAGTAACCATGGCGTATATGCGCTCGTCTATTCCTTAGAAAGTGGTCACTATACTTTGACCCTAGATGTTGGTACTGGTGATGTTGTTTTCTTTAACTCAGCAATGCAATAAGTTACCTTAGTGACATTGTTGCTGTAAGGGAAACTTGCTAGCTGCAAATTCTCTTCTATTTATATTTATTGAAAGATGGTTGTGGAATGTAAAGTTTCCCACGTTTTACTGCTCGTTCATCAAGTATTAAAATGACTTGAAAGAAGAACAGCAATTGGATGAAGCACATCCATTTAAATGCCGCAGTTGCCTTTTTGTACCTTATGAGTGGTACAATACTTATCACTAAACAGTGGATTGCATGAATTATTTGGAATTAGGGATTCCTTTCCGAAGAATGTGCTTACCTGTTCAGTTTTCATATTGAAACTTGTAACGGCTAGAACTATATGAATTATAATGTTTATGGGCCTACTTATTCAGTCATTTTAAAACTTTCAGCGGGGTTATACTTTTACACTCCTGGCTTGAGTAGTCTATCCTCTAACTTGAAGGCTGACACTGTTTTGCTTTGCCTTTGTCAAGCTGCAGTCTTTGTCCTACACGCTATCATCTTTGATTACCCCAAGTGATTTGAACATTTAGTAGGTTTTGCATTTCTCTTTTTAACCAATTCAAAGAGGGATTTTTGGAATTCTTGTATGTGGCGGGGTGTGTGTGTGGGACCATCTTTTTTGGTTTTTTTTTTTTTTTTCGGGGGGGGGTGGGGGTGAATGATGGGTTGTTTACATGTCAGGACAAGGCAGTCTATTACATGAAATGAACTTTCTTTGCTTTTGAAATGATTGTATGGGATGACAAGTCTTGAGGTATGCTTGTTACTTGAAGTTGCTTAGACCCCATGCTTATGTAAGATGCCTTAAGTATGATCCTATTTAGAAGATGTGGCACATATCAAATATCAAAAGGTCACCCCTAAAATGAAAGGTTTTTTTGTAAGTCAAAAAATAACTTGCTATTAATATCATCGACTAACAATAATAAGTGCCTAAAAACTACCAAGCATGTTGTCCTTGAAAATAGGCTGAGGCTACTTCAGCTCTCACTGTAGCCAACACTAATTTGCTTTGAGTCACAATGCTTTGCACTTGTGACAATGTGGTAGTAGTTTTGTGATTGACTGACCAGATGTATTGCAGCATAAGTTCGTGCCAGTTTAGTAATGTGATGAGAAATGCACATTCCCTAAAGCTTGTGGGATTTTTGAAGCATTGCACATCAATCTTCCTTGTCTACAATTAAGTAACCTCCATAGCAACCTGTTTCTGCATGCCACCGTGGAGTACGGGCGCGCGCGCCCGCATGAGAGAAGGGGGGTGTGGCGGGTTGGTTTGTAGGTGCAGATGGTATCAACTAGTCTTAAGCACATAATTTGTTCATATTTTTCGAGATACATTTTAGCTGGACCACAAGTTCAGGCCTCATCTTCTGTGCATTTTAAGGGGTGAAATTTTTAGAGAGACTGAAGATGGTGAAGGAGCTGACGTGAATTGGCACATCAATATCTTGATGATGTAGTTATGTTTTTTGTTGTGTATTGCCTGACTTCCCCTCAATCTCTATAGTAATTAAATCTCTCCGTCTCTCACTAACTCTCATTTCATATCACTGTTGTAGACTGGTTAAGCAATTTATTTCTGCTTTCAAAGATATGGGATGCTCTGCATGCAGCAGCAGAAGCAGATCTAACGCTTGCCCAAGCAATTGTGGATAGTGCTGGCGTGATTGTTCAGAGAGCTGACTTGACAATATGCTATGATGAAAGAGGTGCTATATTCATCTATTCTCCCAGTCCCCCACTAGCTTCTCCCCCACCACCGCCTAGAAATATTTTCCATCTCTATTGTCTTGTCCAGCATCTAATCCATGCGATGTTGATTGTTGCAAGTGCGAAGTACGAATTGCCCAAGTACGTTTTGAGTGAGCCGACCAATTTGATTGATGATAATTGACAATGGAGGTGGGGCAGATTTTGCTCAGCTTCGTGTGTAAATCCTGTGAATTGATGTTGATAGTTTGGTAAATCAAATTGCATCAAAGTGGAGGTCATTCAGGCATTTTAATGATGCACAATTAAATACAAATATTACGTAACTTCTGCCTCACGAGATGTATTACTTCCGCAATTCCATATGGTTTGTTTCATTAGTACACTGAACCTTCTAAAGAAACACGAAAAGTAATCAATTCAGGTGATTGTTACTGTGGAAAATCATGACATCCTCGAGTGCTCATTGTTTTCTCCAACTTTTTACTGTTTCTCCGGCACATTGACCTTGTAATGTTATGTTTCTGTTATGTGGAGTTGTTGATGGCCCCTACATTTCCAATGCTCTGGATTCATCTTGTAACTGATTATAGTTTTAGCTATGTTTCGAAATTTGAAAACCGATCCCTTAATAGACTAGGGATGGTATAGATTGTCCAATGCACAATGCGGAAAATGTGTTGAATTGTGCATAATGCTGTGTGAAGTTTGAATTTAGCATTACTTGTGGATTTATTCAGAGCCTTTAATACCAGATCTGCCCAATTTGTTTCTCTTGATTTAATCAACACATAGAAGAGATATCAATTGGGTAAAACAAACTGGTTAAGGAATATAAATAGATTGTGGATGGCTAACAGCATAGAAGCCCTCTTAAAATTATCTATAGCAAGAGCTCGCAGTCGTAAAATTGTAGTACAGGTTCTTCTATAGCAAGAGCTCGTAATTATAGGATTGTAGTACAAGTTCTTCTAAACGATTATTTATGATGTTGTGAATATGGTCACGAAATACGATCCTATGACATTCTTCTATCGTTCATTCTTTCGCACAAGTTTGGGTCGAAGTTGTTCACCAACCAACGACAAAATTCCCCTTCAACTGATACAAAAAAATTTCTTGAATTGCCTGTTTTTGGTAATCATCTAACCGAGCAGTTAATCTCATTAACCACATCTTGCCATAATGAACTCCCTACGTTTTGGGGAATGATGAACATATAATTGACATTATGAAGAATGCACCATTAGTAAAGGTATGTCTTACTATATTCTGACAAAAATGCTACATAGAAAAAGTTATGAAATTGATACTACTGATTGAAGTGATATCGACCTTGTTTTTGCTGACATATCGCAAGTGAAATATTTTTCTTAAGAGAAAGTGAAGATATAAATGTGTAGATTCAATGCGAAAAATATGTTGGATGTAATATTCACCAGTCTTACATTAGCCACTGAGATCAAATTTAAGCATATAGTATGTGGATATGTTATAAGAGGTCCACATGATGTTGTTGATATTTTCCTCTCTTTGCTGAACTTTAAAATATCTCATTAATTGGATTTTAAATTTTAGCCTTAGAAAAACTGGACAATTAAATGGATTAAAAAAAAAAATTCTACCAATTTGAAAAAAAGTACATGCCTTTCCAGGCTTTGACAACATTGTCGGAAACACTACAAAAAATTTCATAATAACGACAAAAACGTGACGACGCAATTACATGAAAAAAAAAATGTCACTAAATTCTTGAAATCTTTGTTATTCAATAGTGAGAAACTAACCCAAGGCACTAAAAATCCCAATCTCACACTCCTCTTTTTCTTTTCCTTCTTTTCGCCCCAACTTTCTGTTCCTTGTACTCACTGACTGTGCCAAAAAACGAGTCTACTTCTAAATTCGGGCAGTCTCTAATATTTAGAAAGCACTCATCTCGCTCTTTCGAATTGAATACATTAGGGAAACTTTTCAATAATCTACAATTGCAAAAATGCAATGTTCTGAGAGTCTCTAGTTCATCTAGGCCCTCAACTACCTGAAGCTCTTCACAATCTAAAACCGTCAAGGACTCAGCTTTTTCAAATCCGATAGATCATCTAGACTTCCAATTTTAGGACAGAAACATATACCCAATTGCTCTAACGAGTCCAATGAACCGAGACCTTGGATGGCAATAAGATTTTGACACATGTCCAACCTCAACAGCTTCAACCTCTTCAAACTCGAAAGACCAGCAAATCCCTCAAGGTGTGAGCACATCACTTTAAATTCAACCAACTGTTCAAGCCCATCAAGTTGAACTTCCTTCCACCTACACAAAGAAATGTTCAAACGTGTCACTTTTCTCAAGTTGCAACGAAATGACAAACCACTTGTCGATTTGTGATATCTCAATGACAATGTTGAAACACATGGTGGAAGGAACCCAAGGGATAGTTGGCATTGACCATCTTGGAAGAAGAAAGGATCACAGTTCTCATCATAATCATTAAAGCTCAAATCCTCCAATTTAGTTAGGTTTGAGAGATTTGGAAGCTGCTGCAATGAATGTGATCCTAAGCTTAGGCTTATCAAACTTGTGGAAAGCTCCGGTAATATTTTGAGTTTGCTACAAGACCCTAAACTCAATTTCTGTAGGTGAGGAAGTAGTTTGATCTCTGTGGAACATTCTTAATGAGGGTGGATTGCAAGTGCAACTCTCTCAAAAGCGATAATTGCCAAATGTCCTTAGGAATTTCCCACTTTAGACCCCGGCAATAGTTGGCATGTAGCTCTTCCAACTCTTTTAGCATGACAATGCTATGTCGTAGCTTTTTATCGGAGAACCCGAAATCCTGATGATTTTTAATCTACTTAGGTCTCCAATAGATTTGGGTAACTGCAAACATTTTGTGTTTGAAACGTCCAACTCAAGTAGAGATTCCAAGTTACCGATGGAGAACGGAAGTTCCCTTATGTTAGTACCCTGTAGAAAGAGAGACTTAAGTTCTCGTAAATTCCCAATAGAATTGGGAAGTTCATCGATGTTTGTAAATTGCAGTTTAAGAACTGACAAGCGGTTTTGGTTACCAATGGAGTCAGGTAATCTTGTGATGGCGTATGCGAGAGATCTAACTCTACTAGTGATGTCACTCTTGCAAATGATTTGGGTAGCTTCCTCAACTTTTGGCAACCGCATAAATACAAGTACTTGAGCTTTTGTAACCCTTCGATCCCTTTGGGCAACTCCCTAAGATTTTTGCACCAATTCACATTGAAGTAAATCAAGCACTTAAGCTTTTTGAGAGAACCATCAACTTCAGTTAGTTTTTCACAACCCCCAAGGTCCAATCTCTCTAAACTCAAATAATCGGAGAAGTTTGGAGTCCTAGTCATGTTGCTACAATATGAGATATCCAAAACTTTAAGCCTTTTAGCAACCTGTTACAATAGCAAAATGAGTAAAGGGAAAATTCCATACGAATTTTGAGTTAATAAATGGTTGTGCTAGAACCTAGATGTAATTGGGTTGACTCATTTTCCCCATGTAACTCACATATATCCGTTTAGTACTAACACCTAGCCAACCTGATCCACATATATCCACCTATATATCAATTCAGTGCAATTTAATTTAATGGCCTTGATTACAAGATCAACTTAGTTTTACTTGTGAAAAGGCCTTGATTAAATCCATTCAGGAGCGATTTTATTTACAACATGTTATTGCCTCTATAGCTATGGGTTAGTAAATTTTAGTTAAAAACATAAAAATTGCGTGAGACAATTTAATGGAGATAAACAAATATAGCGATGACAGTACCTTGAATTGACTCCATCCAGCCCATTCCTCTGTGATTGAACTATAGCTCAGTTTAAGAACTACTAGATTGCTTGGATGGAAATTGATGGCCAAGAACTCGAGAGAGACGCCTGTGCAGGTCATGTATCTTAACTCTGAGAACTGATTCTCAAAGTCTCCATTGAAATTCCCCCCCTCTAACATGAGGAACCTTATGTTTGGAAGCCTTGAAAACTCTTTGCTCGTATAAACCCGTGTTGGTTCACATAAGCAAATTGCTTCAATGTGCTTCTTTCTCTGCCATTCAATGGTAAAGTAGCATAAGTGTAAATGAAAAATGTCTTCATTCTCTCCCCCTTTTTTTTAAGAAAGGGCTTATAATTAATAAATGAACTATTGAGAAAAACATAGAATTCGATGGTCGGACATATGCTTTTACCTCTTTTGTTCCTATGATATTATTGGCCGTCTTGGGAACCCATAACCTGCTTTGCTTTCTTGGATCGGTTAGTCTCGTATCTCCACGAACAATTTTCCTTCCGAGATCTCTCAGTTGGTCGTGCATCCATAATTTGTTGTGATTAGTTATCTTTATTAAGGACATACAAACAAGGACTTGAATTGAATAATCCGGCCTAAACCCACAATCCTTCCACATGTAGAGTGCATTCGTCTTGTCCTCGTCCACAAAGAGACATGCAATGTCGAGAAAAATCTGTTGTTGCTCATGAGTCAAGGCATTGTAGCTAATCTTCAGCTTGTCCTGGACCTTCTCATGAGGTATTTCTCTCAGATAGTCTAGCACATTGTACCATGATTCTTTGTTTTGACGATAAACCAATGAGCCTATGACTTCAAGAGCCAAAGGAAGTCCTCTAGTCGTAGAAATTATTTGTCTCGAAAGATTGACATAATCATATGTAGGAGGATTCCTTCTAAAAGCATGTCGACTAAAAAGCTCTAGTGATTGAACATCATCCAACGGCTTCACTTCGTACTCCAAAGTTTTGTTGGATTTTATGATGCTTTTGTTCCTACTTGTCATAATAACTTTGCTTCCTAAACCGAACATAATGTGGTTGATGGCTAGTTTCTGGAGTTGCTCCTCATCATCCACATCGTCAAGAACGAGCAAGACTTTCTTGTTAGAAAGTCGTTGCGAAATCACTTTGATCCCATCGTCCACATCATTGATTTGATCTTGAAAGCCCGAACCCAATGTGTCAGACAATAATTGTTTTTGCAAATTTATGATGCCAGAGCCGGTCGACGATTCCCGGACATTTCCTAGGAAGCAGCATTGATTGAAAATGGAATTTAGTTTGTTGAACACCATCTTAGCAAGAGTTGTTTTACCAATTCCACCCATTCCATGGATTAGCACAAAGCACAAGCCCCTAGAGTCCATGTCCAACAACTTCAGAACGGCTTCCATTGGATCGTCCGTTCCAACTAAATGCTCGGTAACGTATTTGTCTTTTGTCTTCAGCTTCATCACAATCTCTTGTAGCACCGATTGAATGAATTTCCAATGCCTGCCACATGAGTGAGTTAACTAAGTTGATATTTTACACTCAACATGTAGTTGCAACCAACATGGCTAGTGCCACTTATTTAATCGGCTAGTGCAACCGACGGGAAGACATTTTTATGTGTGTTTAGAACACAATTTCCTACTGATTTAAACAAATAATCACATATAGAAAATTATGACCTTTTTTTTTTATTTGCTTCCGAAATGGTAACACTTTGACATAGATGGATAGGACACTTGCTCTAGTTCCATGTAAAAATCTATCGATAAGGAGAGAGAAGGTAACTTTTAAGGATGTGATCCACAATTTACAAACACAAAAATGTATAAAATTAGATCTATCAATGAAAGAATGCCCTCTTGTCTATCCTTCAAAGAATAGACTATTAGATGTAGGCATTTTTCCATGTTAAAGGAAGTAAGGCATTGCTAATTGATTCCTAATCCCTTTTAAGGCAGTCTTGGCAGCTAAGATAAGAGCTAAGAAGAAATGTATTGAAAGTTTTCACACTTAAGATAGTTAGAAGCAAAGTACATGAAAAAGCTAACCCACCAAATTGGGGAGCTAAAGTTTCGACCAAAAATAAAAATAAAAATAAAAATTGGAGTGCTAAAGTAAGGGAAGAATTAAAAAAATAAAAACACAAAAATACATCCTTGAATTTATTAACACATCTCCCACCTCTAAACTTCCCCCCCCAAAAAAAAAAAACAAGAAAAAGAACTAACTGATTGCTTACCCGGTTTTTGCTTTATTTGGCTTCGGTGAATGACATAATTGATTCGGTTATCGAAAATAAATTTGAAAACAAACATGCTATTCATTCAATTTCAAACAACTTAAACGAGAATTCATCCAAGTTTGGGCATATAATTAATGAAAGTCCAAAGCAAAAGTTAATGGAGTGCTTCAGGATCCGTGCATACCCTTGCTTTTTCAACTCCCATCCTTTGATTTGGGGTACACTTTGAGGGCATCCTCCCACTTTGCCTCGTCTTGCGACCGTACTTCTCTTCATGCTCCTCCAAAGCGCTGACGTACCGTTGAGACTTAAGCTTAACATCGCGAGGCTTAACGTCGTAGAAAATCGGCATAATCTCCTTTTCGGATGGTTTGGATTTCTTGCAATCCACCATGTGTGCGAGCTCGCGAAGGTACCATGCGCTCGAAGCATAACCTTTAGAGAAGATAGGTATGTAGATCTTCGACTTTTCGATGGCCACCGGTAGCTCATCAGCTATTTCTTTACCGATGTGGAGCTCTTCCTCGTCGCGGAAAACACGGATGTTTGCTTCTAGCATTTGGTGATAAAGACAATCCGTGAAGCCTTGGCGAGTGTCCGGCCCCCTGAAACTCAGGAAGACGTCATAGTCAATCGCCGACGGCTCACCACCGCTCGTTCCTGCCTCCAAGCCGTTTCCCATGTCCATCCTCACAAGTATTTTCTTCTGAGGGTTTCCTCTCTCGAAGCACCTGAACAAGAAAGGATCGTTCACTTTACCACCACTGAAGTTCGTTTATATTACGCTTCGGACCTATCTTCCTAGAACTTTCCCCACTGTTTTTCACATAAGAAAAGCAAAACAATTCGAGTCTTCGTCAACTCTAAAATGGCGTAACCAGTACGCGTGGCTTTTTGACCCCCGGTGGACTCTGCTTCTTGGAGAGCCGACTTTCACGAACGCCCAATATGTAAGTCGTTCTCAAAGAAATAAAATATTGAGGAAATTACAGTACTAGTCCTTGTTTTCTCCATAATTTCGTTTTCGGTCCCCAGCTATGCTTTTTTTTTTTTTTTTATGGGCACAGACAAATCGAGATTATAATTTTATTTTACTTCCTAAAGTCTAGTATCCTTTTCCAATTAAGTGATATTTTTGACATAGTTTTTTATTAGATTTCTTTTTACTTGAAAAGGAAATTCTCCCTTCTATTAGTAAATTTGTTTCCTAGATTTGTTTGGAGAGACTTTCTTTTGTCTTTTTTTTTTTTTTTTTCTGGTAGTGCACGAATCTTGATTTTCTTTAAACTTAAGCAATTGAAACTTACACACGAAAACGTTGACATGCGGAAGATTTCTCCATGGAAAGAACGAAGCAATGCCCATTATCAACATTGAAATGCATAAAACAGAAATAGATCCACCGAGTGCACGCATGAATCATTCTTTTTTTTTTTCTATTTTTCTGTTTTCGAGAGAATAACTTTCGAACAGAAATCCGTCTAATAAAACAATTTCATTTTTCTACTTTTGGAATAATTTTTAGTCTATAAATATATGTTTCCAATAGAAATGAAAAGCAAAAAATTTATACTTTTCTATTATTAGAACAAAAAGTAAGAATAAAATCTCTTCTCATTGCTCGTCCTTCCTACTAGTTGGCTGCCCACCCGTCGCTTGCCACCTCCTGCTGCTTGCTCTCTGTTGTCCCTCACTGGCCGCCTCTTGCTGCCCACTACCTTCAGCCACCCGGAAAGAAGAAATCTTGTATTATTACCAAACGAATTTTTATTTCAAGAGTAAAAATTTTATATTATTATCAAACACATAAAAAGGTCTATTTCTAGCTAAAAATCGATTTTTAGAATAGAAATTGCACACAGCATGAGTCCATAAGCAACCAACAAAAAAAATGAAGGGATCACGATGCAAATCAGGTACTCACAGAGGTAGATTTTCCAAAAGAGTCACTTAAAACAAAAAAATAATAATAAAAAGTTAAATGAATAAAAATTAGGGAAAAAAAAAAGGGCATTGGCAGGCAAAAGTAGCCTGGCATGTTAAAAGCACGACCACAGAGAGAAGAAAAAGGTGGGCACGCTTGAGAAAGGACATACCGGCAAAAGCAGTGGAAATGGTGAGCGCTTGCTTGGCAAATTCCGATGGACGTGCCAGGGCCATTCTGGCATATTCATTCAGCGATAAAAAGTTTAATCGCCGGATTTTTATTTTTTTCTCTTTTGTGAGGCAGAGGGAGGATAGGAAGGAGGGAGGGAAGAGTCCCTCATCATCCCGCTGCAAATCTTGCTTTGGTCATAGGGATGGGTTTGGTTTGTTTCGTTTTCGTTTTCCCACGTTTTTTTTTCCCCCTTTTTTGCCCTTTTTCTGGAGGACAGACGAATCAATTTATTTATTTTTAAATTAATCTTCTTTTCGGACAACTTTTTTTCCCTCGTGGCCGGCCCCCACACACAAAGCTCTGACAGTTACGCAAGGACAAGCATCGGTCGAGTTCATCACGGGGAGGACTCTTTTTTTCTTTTTTTTCTCTTTGGGAGGGTCCGGTCCCGCATCGCGGGGCGGAAGGAGAGGGGCCCAGTCCGTGATTGTCGGCAGCTGGGCGGAAATTTAGATTCATTTCCATTATATTTGTATTATTATCCAAGGATTGTGTTCCATTTAGATTACATTACGCTAAATTTTCGTAATTACAAGAACGATTTTTAGGAAAGCAACTTATTTAGGCAAGTTGCATCCGGATATTTATATATATCCCTTGACAAATTAGTACATCTCAAAAATCTTGCACAAACTTCCCATTCGCTACTCACAGGGTCTCATCTTGAAGCTCGACATCAAGGCCTTATGTCATTTTATTAGAGGGTTAATATCCCGAAAAACTCCAAACCCAGACACCCGCGACAAATTTACTATAAACTATTTTTTTTACCACAAAAAACCCAAAATTGGTATATCTTTGACAAATTTACCCTATGTTAGTTTTAGTTAATTTTCTTGTTAAATTATAAAGTTAAATAACACGTGACAATTGATCGGTATATCAATTTAAGATTTTACATTTTTTTGTCACAATTTACAATTTTTGTGATTTTTTGTGGTATTAATCTAATTTAGTGAAGGGTATATTAGTCACAAATTTACCAGTTTTGGGTTTTATGTGGTCGAATAAATTAGTTTGGGGTAAATTTGTTATAAATGTATTAGTTTAGGTTTTTTTATAGTTAGTCGGGGTAAATTTGTCACAAGTGTACCAATTTTGAGTTTTTCATGGTCAAAAAAATAGTTTTGGGTAAATTTGTCACAAATGTATCGTTTTTGGTTTTTAAGGTATTAACCCTTTTACTAGACGCGGCTCGGGTTTTTATTTTACTCATACTTTATTTATTTTAATTGCTTTGATTATTGATTTTTTTTTTTTTTTGCCTGAGGGTTTCCCCTTGTCGGAGCACCTAATCAATGAAAGGCTCATTCACTTTGTGTTTGCATAAAAGTAGATTGCAGACACTACTGAATTTCGTTTGTATTATGCTTGAGAGCTCTATTTCTAGAACTGAATTTTAATTTAGAGTAACTATGACATGGATGTATTTATTTTCTTTAATTCTAGGGCTTCTCAGATCCCACTTTTAGAAAGGTGATTTTTTTGTAAAATAAATTTATGAGTAGATTTCCACTTAAACAGTAAATTTCCTCATTTATTAGCTAATTCATTTCCTAGATATATTTGGAGTGACTTATATATATATATACTAATTTGATGGGAAAGCAATCAAAAACTTTCTCATAAAAATGTTGACATGTACATTCACCTAAATTTTTTTCATAATTCTCTAAAATTTAAATTACAATATTACTAATTTGATGGGAAAGCAAAAAGTCGTTTTACTTTTTATAAGCCCAAACAAATAGACCCTTATCTCTAGGTTGTTTTATGGATTTGACTCTTTGAATTCAGATGTGAAAATTAAGTTTTTTTTTTCCCCTTTTGCGCTTAGTGACTGGTTCCAGGCCTTTTATTAAGCATTCCAAGTTTTGCAACTACACATATAACACCAAAAAAAAAAAAAAAAATTGGTAAAGACAGCTAAAAATTGACTAACATTTGCAATTCCAGTACAAGTTAGAAAATCAATTTTCTAAAAAGGGGCACGAAAATGCCCATTATCAACCTTGAATTGCGCAAGACAAACAGATCCACCAAATTGCACACTAGATGAGTCCACCCGCAAGCAACAAACAAAGAAAAAAGAAGGAATCACTGAGCGAATCGAGTACTCACAAAGGAAAGAGAAAAGTCTCCACTAGTTCCGTCCGATTCTAGTTTCGACCACTAGTTCTCAGGCAGAATCGTGAGTTTAGCATAATACAATGGGAACCGAATTAATTATTATGGTTGAAATGGCACTGAAGTTCACCCCTAATTTTAATTGTACTTATTTGATAGTGGAGCAGGTAACTCGTGTTTTTTCTTTCAAAAGTCAAAAGATTCCACCAGGAATTATGCTTAGCCGCCCATCTCTCTTTCTCTCTGGCTTGAATGTTGGATTAACAAGCTTTCCATTTTTTTTTTTATGTCGTTGCTTTTGTATTAGTATTAAAATTTTATATTTCTAGATATCTCAACATTTAAATTAATGGATACTTTTGCTTTTTAAATGATCGCAATATTCTCCATTTAGGAAAAGTTAAAGTAAGCTCTTGTAGAAGAACTCAATATCAAATCTAAGAAGCCGTGTTGATATCTTTTTTATTAGCAAAAGCAAAATTTCAAAGTTAGCTTAATCAATCTATCTAAACGAAAACCAAACCATGTATCTCAATGGTAAGTTTATTTGATTTCCTGCACATTGTTTTGTAATAAATTTTGACTAAATAAAACAATTAAACAAATTTTAATTTTCTTTTTGACATTAATTTTTGAAACTTTACTATCATAATACATCACTTTGGGTCCATTTATTTCGCAAAAATTTTCCTTTGGAAAGCAATCTTCATAATTTTTGTCATTTTTCTTATAGGAAAATGAGTCAATAAAAACAATTATCATGATTAGTAAAAAACTTATACTCAAATTTGGTAAATAAATTATTTAAAAACTTAGAATTTTTTTTTTTTTCTTTTGTAAATATGACAAGACTTCGGCACTTGGAGTATCCTGATTATTCCTTTGAGATACTTTTGGTTGTACTGAAAAATGAATTGCAACTATCTTGCCCCTACTGATGCTCGGTCTAAGAGCGGATGGCTACTTTTGCGTAGCATTTTATACTCTTTTTTTGAACATCTGAGAAAATTTCAGAGTGACTTTGATTTATCTCTTAACAAAATATTGACAACATAATGTGCTATAAGTGGGCAACTAGATTCTTTCAAGTGTCACCTGCAATAAATAATAATAATAATAATAATAATAATAATAATAATAATAATAATAATAATAATAATAAATTTAATTAATAAAAAAATTTAAAGAAAATGAATTGGCAGGCAAAAACAGCCTGGCATGTACGCATAAAAGCACAATAACAGAGAAGAAAAAGAGGGCACGCGTCAAAAGGACAAACCGGCGAAAGCAGCGGGGAAAAAGGGAAAATGGAAAGAAAAAAAATAAAGAGGAAAGATAAGATAAAAAAGAGAAAAGTTCAAAAATTTACACATTTGTCCACCTTAGCATGGTCGTACTGCGTAAGGTTGCCGATAATGTTTAGAAGTCTTTAAAAGATTTAGGATTAAATTAGTAATTTATCAAAATTTTAAGATTAAATTGACACAATTAAAATTGGTAAGTTGTCAAAAAATTTATAATTAAATTAATATAATTAAAATATTTAAAATTGAATTTGTTGCTGAGCTATAAATTTAGACTTTTTGAATAATTTTTCCTCACCGCTAGCCATATTTGATACCAAAATTTTTCATAACTGTGAGTCTGTCACTTACATTAAAAAAATCAAAAATAATTAAACGAATAAAAATGACAAAAACAAAGAAAAGGGAATTGGGCAGGCCAAAACAGCCTGGCATGGGGCGCATAAAAGCAGAGCACCAGAGAGGAAATGGCAGAACGCTCGGTGTGTAAAAAGATGCCGAGTGATGCTCGTGCTCGGTGGGGCATGGATATTTGGTTTCCCGTTTTCATGTTTAATTAAGTTAACTTAGTACTTGGTTTTCTATTCAATGCATTTTTTTATATAAATGTCTGGAGAAAAAGAAATAATTAAAAAAATAAAAAGAAAGAACGAGGGAGACCAAAAATGGCCTGCCATGCAACCCATGAAAGCATGAGAATAGAGAAAATGGTTAATATCATGAAAAAAACTCAGAATGATACACTTGCAATACATTTACCTCAAAATTTCAAAGTCAGCTTAATTGATCCACCAAAACAAATCCAAACTATGTATCTCAATGGTAGGTTGAATTGATTTCCTCTACATTGGTTTGTAATTAATTGTTATCAACCAAATAAAATAGTTAAACACATTTTAATCTTCCTTTTGACATTAGTTCATTATATACATTTCTTAGACCCATTTGTTATGCGAAAAATTTGTATAAGAAAATATTCTCCATTATATTTGGTGTTTGGATCGCTTTGGTATATGACTCAATAAAAAATTCTCATGATCAATGGAAAACTCATACTCAAATTTAATATAATGAATTCTTTAAAACATTAGAAATTATTTTTGATATATGACAGCACTCCGGCACTTGGATTATCCAGATTACTCCTTTGAGGTACTTTTGAATATACTGTGAAAAATGAATTGTAATTTTCTTTCATCTACCAATACTCGATCTAGGAGAGGGTAGCTATCTTTGCATGGCATTTCTTATTCTTTCTGGAATAGCAAGAGAATTAGGGAATGACTTTGATTTACCTCCAAACAAAATGCTGACAATATGGCGTGCTATATGCAGGCACCGTGATTTATCCAAGGTGTCATTGCATTTTTAAAAAAAAAAGACATAGATAATAATAATAATAATAATAATAATAATAATAATAATAATAATAATAATAATAATAATTTACACTCCCAGGGTCAACTCTAAAACAACTGTTCTTTTTTTTTTTTTTTTTTGGGGGGGAGGGGTTGAACCTTATGGTAGACTTGACTTTTGACAAACTCACAGTATGCAAGTCCTAAATGGATATCGAAGATTCATAAAACTACGGTATTAGTCCTTGGTATTCCCAATATTTCATTGTCATTCCCCGGCTATGTTTTTTTTGTTTTTTGTTTTTTTGATGGGCACAAACAAATCGAGATTATAGTTTTGTTTTACTTCCTTAACTCTAGGTTTTTTCAGATACTGATTTCAAATATAGGTGATATTTTTGAAATAGATTTGCGATTAGATTTCTTTTACTCAAACAGTAAATTTTCACGTTTATTAGCTAATCGTTTCCTAGATCAAACAAACTTCATCTTTTACTTTGTTGTATTTTTTACTGTCGCCCTTTGACTTTCTCTAATATTGAGTAATTATTTTTCTGACCCCCAAAAATAAAGTATATATTGCATTCATCTAAAAATATTGGCACGTTTTTTTTTTTTTTTTTTTGGTAAAAATATTGGCACGTACGTTCGCCTACATATTTTTCATAACTTTCTAAAATTTAATTAGCACTTCAAGCTTAGGCGGGAAAGCCAAAAGAAGTTCTTACTTTTATAAGGCCAAACAAAAAGGCCTTAATTTCTTGGTTGTTCCCTAATCTTCATTTAGGATTCTTATGGTTTGATTTGGAAAAAAGGTTGCCACTATGAATTCGATGCAAAAATTGGGATTCTTTTTTTCATTTCACGCTTTTGCATGTGAAGCCATATATCATATGAGCATAATGGTTCAACTCTCTTCGTTTTCATGGTATTAGTTTGAAAATGGAGCAAGGAACTCGTTTTCGCTTCATGAAGTATTGCCAAAACGTCCCCTAATTTTGGTCTGAATTTTTTAAAGAATTAGCTTTTCATGGACATTTTCTGCCAAGATTTGGCAAACGACCTATTTAGACAACTTCCGAGCAACTTCCGTCTTTCACAATTCAAAGATGGCAGCTGAGTGAGCAATTTGAAATGTCCAATCTTCCTTTTTGTTCATAGCTTTTCCAATCTTTTATCTAATGCGCATTTGAATTGATACACATTGTGAATCTTCTTGGAACAACCCAATTTCCAATTTTAGCGTCCCCATTATAAGCGCATGAGTTACAAAAAAGGAAGGAAAAAAAAAATATTCTTTTAGAGGGGCCTTTTAGAACTAGGGATAAATATATTAGAAGTTTTAAAACTTATCATAAAAGTGTGATTGAGTCCTAAAACTTTCAAGAAGTGCAATTAAGTCCTAAAACTTATCATAAAAGTGCGATTGAATTCTAAAATTTTCTCTTAAATCTTCTAAAAAGTACAATGGAGTCCTAAAATTTGTCACGGAAGTGAAATTGAGTTCTATAACTAAAAAGTGTTGTCAATGGAAAGACTTGTTTTGACCAATTTGATAAATTTTAAGATTTGATTGTATTTTTTTTTTTTAAGTTTTAAGACTTCATTGCAGTTTTATAAGATTTAATTGTATTTTTTTGAAAGTTTTAGTGATAAATTGCATTTTTTTGATAAGTTTTAGGATTTCTAATGCACTTATGCCTTGGAATTACAATTGTGAAAGGGTTTGGAGTGGGTGTACCATGTCTTCAAAGATATAAATAGAACAGACATTTGTGCGTTCAATAAGAACTAAAGAGAAATTGCTATATGAGGTGTTTTAGAATGATATGTCTGATTAAATGCATAACCCAACTCTGTTTGATGAACTTAACCGTCTCTCAAACACATTTCATCCAAATTTCCCAATTCATTTTCCAAGCGATTTCATGTCCAAAGCAGATTTCACGCATCAAAATCTTAGGTAGAGCACACCCATTTGTGTTAATTATTAGCGAGGGAGCGATGAAGCAAACTCCCTTTGTTGTTGAGATGATTGTGCGGGATGACAAGTCTTGAGGAAAACTTCTTGTCGCTTCAAGTTGCTCAGACCCATGCTTAAACTTTAACTTCATGATATGTGTGTTGATCTCGAATATAGCTTCTTTTTCTTTGTCACATTTTGAAGACGTGACCCTCAACAAGAAAAATCATCAAATAGCGACAAGCAAATATTTCCCGACCTTAGGCGGCAACTTTTTCCAAATTCCGAACTAATCAAGATCAAGCAAAACGGCTGGTGTACTCAAATTTTAGTTTAACCAAATCACAAGAACACTTCACTACAAGGGCTCTGGAATCAGGGATTACATCGTCCCTACTCAATTTTCTACTATATTTGCCGATGTTCATCTATGGTTTCCATGGTCTCCATGGAATCAAGGTGACTTCCTAGGAAGTTTTGCTCCTCTCGAGCTCATCCCGTCCACCAAAACACTCAGCATGCAAATCCACAGTTAATGATTGACCAAAATCCTATTCAATCTCCTTATCCAGCTTATTCTACCTAAGTGCACCAGACTTATAATCCTTGAATAAAGCCGAGGAAGACACCAACAGATGATTATTATCATGTGTCAATTAAACAGTCACCGTGCATTATCCATTTGGCCGCATTGGATCAATAGCTAAGAAAAACTTCCTGACACCTCGAAGATATAACAGAGACAATGTCAGAATGAGTGATTTCGACTTCGTTTAGGAAGATCCTAGTAGTACCGGTCGCACGTGGAGCGAATCATGGATCAGTTCCTGCTGTTGAGCTTGAGAGTGCGGCAGGGACGAAGCGACAGGAGCTTCGTCCATGGAGGTTTGTGGTTGCGGAGAAGAAGACGGCTCCATAGAAAGGAAGATGGCGAAGTAACTGAGAGAGAGCGACGGAGAGAGAGTTTGGTGGGCCGAGCCCAACTGGAGCTGCAGTGATCGGGCTTTATGGATGGGCTGGATTAGTGACCCGATGGGCTGGATGCTTTATTTATTATCTTTTATTATATCTTTATTTAAATTTTAACAAAACTCTAATATTCAATTTGCCGGTAAAAATTCAGATGCCAACACAGTTACTCTTTTTTTTTTTTTTTTTATTCCAGCAAATTTGCTCTTCAGCGGTCATAAATTACTGCATTTGTATCATTCTCCTACCCTTTAATTTGCTAGTAATCATTCAATTGAAAAGAAATTGCTAGTAATGACACTTTAGATACCTTTACTTTGAAAAACCATTTATTTTCCTGTCGAAAGGCAACGACAAATCAACATTCACAAAAATCCAACAATTTCCATCTCTATACTAATTTTTCACCTTTTCGGTGAAACACATATAAAATCGGGTGAGGTCTATATAGGCCGAGATCGAAAGAGGAACCGCGGGGCTAGACTTGCCTACGTGCACTTCGAGCTCAGGAGGGTCTAGCGGGCTGTGATACTTAAGGATTGCAATTGTCTTTTTATGGCTAGCGATGGAGGGATGAGATTTGAGTAATTATGGTCACTTCACCTTTGACACTAGAAGTGGGTGATTAGTGATGTTGCTTTCTTTTAACTCAGGAATGCAACGGGTTACCTATCTATTTACTGCTCGTTTGTCAAGTATTGAAATGACTTTTATTTAGGAAAAGCAATCGGATGAAGCTCATCCAGTAAAATGTCTCGGATACATCAAGTTGCTTGGACCCCATGCTTTTTGTCCATGGCCTTACCCGTAACCCTAGCATTACCTTACCCGTAATCCTAGCATTAAGCTAGAAGATGCGGCACATATTGAATATCAAAAGGGCACCCCAAAAAAATGACAAGTTTCTAGTAAGTCAGAAAAATAACTCGCTACTAATACTGTCGGCTAACATTAAATAATGATAGCCTGCTGATATGATTATATTGAGATCGATTTCAATTTGTGGAAGTGCGCGAAAACTAACAAGCATGTTGTGCATGAAAATAGGCTCAGGCCACTTCCACTCTCCTTGTACCCAGAGCTAATAATGCCATCAGTCACGATTCTTTGCACTCCTGACAACGTTTGTAGCTTTGTTATTGACTCACAAGATGTATTGCAGCATGAGTTTGTGCTAGTTTTGTAAAGTGGTAACGAAAAAAGTGAAGAATTTGATAGACGGTGAAAACCTTGTTAGAAAAACAATTCTGCGAATACGAAAAAGACAAAAAAGAAGTGTACATTGTTGAAAGCACTTCAGAAGGTTTCATAATAGCGACAAAAACATGTGAAGCAATCTAAGATAAACTACAAAGCGAAAATGTCAGCAGATACCGTGATTGATTGACCGGACTTGGTCGAATTAATGCAGGGAATGTAAACAGCATGGAAGGACGACACACTGAATTATGACGAACCCTCGTTGCCCAAAAGCCAGTACACATGAATAATTACAACCGGATCATATATTATGGTGTCTAACTTGAAAGCCACCTCCTGGGCAATAGCTAGTGAAAATAACAAGGGTTGAATATTGGGGAAGCTGAAAATTCTTGAAATTGAACCTGAGAGAATGGCCGCCTCATCATAGTAACAGGCGAGACTTGAATTTCAAATGTTTCCATTGCTTGTACATGCTGACTGTCTCTTCCAACCAATCATCTCTTAAATTCGGGCAGTCGGAAATAGTTAGTGAGCACTCGTCTGATAATTTCCAATTGAGTACATTTGGGAAACTTCTTAGTGATATGCAACCTACAAATTCCAAATATTTGAGAGTTTCTAATTCATCCAGGCCCTTAAGTGCCAGAAGCTCTTCGCATCCTCGAATTACCAAGGACTCCAGCTTTTTCAAATCCGATAGATCATCTAGACTTTCAATCTTAGGACACTTGTCTATTTCCAAATGTTTCAAGGACTCCACTGAACCAAGACCTTGGATCATAGTGAGATTTGGGCAATCGCTCAGCCTCAACAGCTTCAACCTCTTCAAACTCAAAAGACCCGCAAATCCCTCGAGGTGTTTTAATCCTTCCGCTTCAAATTCTATCAACTGTTCAAGCCCATCGAGTTGAACTTCCTTCCAGAAACAGTGACTAATGTACAAATGTGTCAATTTTCTTAGGTTGCAACGAAATGATGAGCTGGCCATTGATTCATGGTATTGGGCAAACAATGTTGACAGAGACGGTGGAAGGTATGTGAGGGATTGTCGGCATGGACCATCTTGGGAGTAAAGATAACGCCAGTTCTCATCATGACCACCATATCTAAGATTCACCAATCCAGTGAGGTTTGAGAGATCCGGGATCCATCGCAACGAACTTGATCCGAGGCTTAGGCTTAGCAAGCTTGTGGGAAGCTCAGGCAATAGTTCGAGTTTGTTGCTAACGTCGTAAAAAATTAATATAAAATTAATTAAGTTTAATTTAAAACTAAACTTATTTAAAACATTTAAAAATAAAATAAAAATATTAAAAAAAAAAAAAAAAACTAAAAGTGGATGTGGGGCTTTAATTTAGTTTGCCCTTAGCAATCTGTTTATACTCCTTGACCGGAATGTTTTTCCCAATGGTTATCTCCCCTCTGTGCATGACATTTCTCAATCCCTAAGCAAGAGAAACGAACTGAGCAAATTTGTTATTGAAGACTCTAAATGAATCTACCAGTAGTGATAAATACAAACTTCACAAAGATGTGTTGTACTTTTACAGATACTATATGTATCCTTGAATAATATCAAAATATTTGTTCAATCATTCATCATACATAATTTAACACAATTTGCCCATTATCCATTGGACAATCTATATCGTCCCCATTTCATTCCGGAATTGGTTTTCACATTTGGAATCATATCTAAAACTATAAGATGAAATCTGGAGCATTGGAAATGCAAGGTACATCAACAACTCCACATAATAAGCAAATGATATCATAAGGTCAATGTGCCTTATACGCCCCCACCAAGTTAGAGAAAACAATGTTCTAGCAATAAAGGATGTCCTGATTTCCACTGTACAATCACCTGGAATGATTACTTTTTGCATTTTTTAAAAAGGTTTGGGTACTAATGAAATAAACCATATGAGACTGTGGAGGTTATAAATTTTATAGGGTAGAAGTGACATAACATTTGTATTTAAGTGTGCATCATGAAAATGTCAAAATACGCACAATTTCGACGCAACTTATTTTACCAAATTATCAATGGCAATTCGAAGGATTTGCACACTAAGCCAAGCAAATTCTACCCCGCATCTATTGTCGATTATCATCAATCATTTTGGTTGGCTAGCTCAAAATGTACTTGGGCAATACATACTTGGACGAAATAAGCGATCATCTTTAATAAAATGTTTCAAAATTATTCATTTTTCGCGAAATAAATAGAGCCTAAATAAAACTAATTAAATTTTATTACTAAAATCTAACTACCTAATCAAGACCTATTTTTCTAACCAATTTCCATATTTTTAAAATATTTATTCATTTATTAATTTTTTAATTTATGGTAGAGGGGGACAGGCTGATCTGTGTGTGGAGTCAAACTTGGACTCCAAGGACGCGGGCCGAACTCTTGGGTTTAGTCCACACGTAAATAATCGGATTTCATAACAACAACTCTTCCATTTTAACCATAAAAAGCCCATTACCATACATTTTTCCTTTCATTTTCTACTTCCCTATTGTTATTTCTATTTATTTATTTTTTACTTACAATCGTCTTCTTCGCAATACCAAGAACTCCTCAAAACACAAATGGAGATTTGCAATCTAAAATATTAAAGAATGAACAAAAAACACTTCCGCCGTTAATCCATATACGTTTTCCACCACCGTCAACCTTCGGCCACCATTGTTCGTTGCACTTTTTACCCCAAAACCACAGCTTGCCATGACAAGCAGGAGATGAAAATGTGCAGTGAAACCACCACAAGGAAACCGACTCAAAACGCTTTCGAAGAATCCATAAACGTGACCTCAACTCCGACTGCTTTCTCGTTGATATTCAACATTTAACGCCATTGTTTCATGGAACACAAAACAGAGCAAGGCAGTGATTCAGAAACAAGTTTGAGCATCATAAAATAGCTAAAATCATATTTCCATGACTTAAAATCGAGTAACACCATTTAATCCAGGTCAATATACTTTCAGGTTAGCCAAAAACGAAGCTAGCTTGCACCAAGTTTTCATAGACATTTCATCGAACTTCTACCAGATGGTGGCTATCTCGAACTCCGACTCACAATCTTAACTCAAATCAGACCAATATCAGCAGTCAACTCATACCTAATGGATTGCGATCTTTGTAAAATATAATGTCTCAGCTATTCTTTTCAAAACAGAACACTGAAAGGGATTATGTCTGACCTAAATAAAAAGAGGTCCTGATCGTAATTGCAAATCGTAGCAACAAAAGGAAGCTCCAGTTGAGATTTATGTTGGCTATGAAGCTTGGACTGTAGCTCCTTGCATTTCACGGTCGGGAAAACAGAGAGGAACAGAGCAATGAATTTGCAGATCCAGAATGTCGGAAAATGGCAGAGACCAGGACTAATCAACATTAATATAATGATTTCGAAGCTCAAGAATGTCGACACAAGCCTAAGTCAGCGAAATAGGCGACCATGGCTACAACTTCAGCTCTTCAAGTCACCGCTCGCCTGCGCACATTTTCATTTGTGTCGCCCCTTGACGTCCGAGAAAGCCCAAGTCGATGGGTTTCAGCTAGCTGTTATGATGAATGGAATGGCTGAACAGTTTCAGATGTGTTTCGAAATTTGAAAACCGATCCCTGAATAGACTAGGGACGGTACAGATTGGCCAATGCACAATGGGGAAAATGTGTTGTAATGCTGTGTGAAGTTTGAATTTAGCATTACTTGTGGATTCATTCGGAGCCTTTAAAACCAGATCTGCCCAATTTGTTTCTCTTGATTTAATTTACACGTAGAGTGGAGATATCAATTGGGCAAAACAAACTGGTTAAGGAATATAAACAGATTGTGGTTGGCTAACAGCATAGAAGCCCTCTTAAAATTATCTATAGCAAGAGCTCGTTGTCGTAGAATTGTAGTACAGGTTCTTCTATAACAAGAGCTTGTAATTGTAGGATTGTAGTACAAGTTCTTCTAAACGATTATTTATGATGTTGTGATTACAGTCACGGAATACGATTCTATGACATTCTTCGCTTGTTCTTATGTCGCACTAGTTTGGGTCGAATTTGTTCACCAACCAACGACAAAATTCCCCTTAACTGATAAGAAAAAATTTATTGTATTGCTTGTTTTTGGTAATCATCTAACCGAGCAGTTAATCTCATCAACCACACGCTGCCATAATGAACTCCCTGCGTTTTGGGGAATGATGAAAATATAATTGACATTATGAAGAATGCACCATTATTCAAGGTACGTCTTACTATATTCCGACAAAAATGCTACATAGAAAAAGTTATGAAAGTGATACTATTGTGGAAGTGATATTGACCTTGTTTTTGCTGACATATCGCAAGTGAAATATTTTTCTTGAGAGAAAGTGAAGATATAAATCGAAACACAATTGGCATTAAATAAGAATCTACTCCTAAATTTTGCATCCATTAGATATATTCAATGTGTAGATTCAACCGAAAAATATGTTGGATGTAATATTCACGAGTCTTACATTAGCCACTGAGATCAAATTTGAGCATATAGTATGTGGATAAGTCATAAGAGGTACACATGATGTCGTCGATATTTCCTTCTCTTTGCTGAACTTTAAAATATCTCATTAATTGGATTTTAAATTTTAGCCTTAGAAAAACTGGACAATTAAATGGATTTAAAAAAAAATCTACCAATTTGAAAAAAGTACATGCCTTTCCAGGCTTTGACAACATTGTAGGAAACACTACAAAAATTTCATAATAACGACAAAACGTGACGACGCAATTACAGAAAAAAAGTCACTAAATTCTTGAAATCTTTGTCATTCAATAGTGAGAAACTAACCCAAGGCACTAAAAAATTCCAGTCTCACACTCCTCTCTTTCTTTTCCTTCTTTTGCCCCGACTTTCCGTTCCTTGTACTCACTGACTGTGCCATCAAACGATCTTGCTTCTAAATTTGGGCAGCCGCTAATATGTAGTAGGCACTTGTCTGGTACTTTCGAATTGAATATGTTAGGAAACTTTTCAATGATCTGCAATTGTAAAAAGCCAATATTCTGAGAGTCTCTAGTTCATCCAAGCCCTTAACTACCTGAATCTCTTCACAATGCGCAATCATCAAGGACCTTAGCTTTTTCAAATCCGATAGATCATCTAGACTTCCAATTTTAGGACACCAACCTATATACAATTGCTCCAACGAGTCCAATGAACCAAGACCTTGGATGGCAGTAAGATTTTCACAAATGAGCAGCGTCAATAGCTTCAACCTCTTCAAACTCGAAAGACCAGCAAATCCCTCAAGGAGGTATGACCAACTCACGTCAAATTCAACCAACTGTTCAAGCCCATCGAGTTGAACTTCCTTCCAACGACGTAATAAATGTACAAACGTGTGAATTTTCTCAAGTTGTAACGAAATGACAAACTAGCTGTCGATTTGTGATTTTTCAATGACAATGTTGAAACACATGGTGGAAGGACCCCAAGGGACAGTTGGCATTGACCATCTTGGAAGAAGAAAGGACCACAATTCTCATCATAATCATCAAAGCTCAAATCCTCCAATTTAGTTAGGTTTGAGAGATTCGGGAGCTGCTGCAATGAACATGATCCTAAGCTTAGGCTTATCAAACTTGTGGGAAGCTTCGGTAATACTTTGAGTTTGCTACTAGACCCTAAACTCAATTTATGTAGGTGAGGAAGTAGTTTGATCGTCTGTGGAACATTCTTAATGGGGGTGGATTGCAAGTGCAACACTCTCAAAAGCGATAATTGCCAAATGTTCTCAGGATTTTCCCACTTTAGATGCAAGCAACCATCGGCATGTAGCTCTTCCAACTCTTTTAGCATGACAATGCTCCGTCGTAGCTTTTTTATCGGAGTATGCGAAATCCTGATGATTTTTAATCTACTTAGGTCTCCAATAGATTTGGGTAGCTGCAGACATTTTGTGTTTGAAACGTCCAACTCAAGAAGAGATTCCAATTTACCAATTGAGAAAGGAAGTTCCCTTATGTTAGTATACCCTAGAAAAGAGACTTAAGTTCTCGTAAATTCCCAATAGAATTGGGAAGTTCATCGATTTTTGTCAAGTGCAAATTAAGAACCGACAAGCGATTTTGGTTACCAATGGAGTCGGGTAATCTTGCGATGGCCGTACGCGAGAGATCTAACTCTACTAGTGTTGTCACTCTCGCAAATGATTCGGGTAGCTTCCTCAACTTTTGCAACCGCGTAAATTCAAGTACTCGAGCTTCGTAACCCTCCGATCCCTTTGGGCAACTCCCTGAGATTTTTGCACCACTTCGCATTGAAGTAAATCAAGCACTTAAGCTTTTGAGAGAACCATCGACTTCAGTTAGTTTTTCACAATCCTCAAGGTTCAATCTCTCTAAACTCAAATAATTGGAGAAGTTTGGAGTCCTGGTCATGTTGCGACAATATGAGATATCCAAAACTTTAAGCTTTTTAGCAACCTGTTACAATAGCAAAATGAGAGTAAAGAGAAAATTCCATACAAATTTAAAGTTAATAAATGGTTGTGCTAGAACCTAGATGTAATTGGGTTGACTCATTTTCCTCATTTAACTCACATATCAACTCACATAGATCTGTTTAGTACTAAAACCTAGCCAACCCAATCCACATATATCCACCTATATATCAATTCAAAGTGCAATTTAATTTAATGGCCTTCATTACGAGATCGCTTAGTTTTACTTGTGGAATGGCCTTGATTAAATCCATTCATGAGCGATTTTATTTACAGCATGTTATTGCCTATGTGGTTATGGGTTAGTAATTTTTAGTTAAAAACATAAAAATTGCGTGAGACAATTTAATGGAGATAAACAGATATAGCGACGATGGTACCTTGAATTGACTCCATCCAGCCCATTCCTCTGTGATTGAACTAGACGACAGGTTGAAGAACTAGAAGATTGCTCGGATGGAAATTGATGGCCAAGAACTCTCGAGAGACCCCTGTGCAGGTCATGTATCTTAACTCAAAACCGATTCTCAAAGTCTCCATTGAAATTCCCCCCACTAACATGAGGAACCTTATGTTTGGAAGCCTTGAAAACTCTTTGCTCGTATAAACTCGTGTTGGTTCACATAAGCAGATTGCTTCAATGTGCTTCTTTCTCTGCCATTCAATGGTAAAGTAGCATCAGTGTAAATGAAAAATGTCTTCATTCTCTCCCCTCTTTTAAGAAAGGGCTCATAATTAATAAATGAGCTATTGAGAAAAACATAGAATTCGATGGTCGGACATATGCTTTTACCTCTTGTGTTCCTATGATATTATTGGCCATCTCGGGAACCCATAACCTACTTTGCTTTCTTGGATCGGTTAGTCTCGTATCTCCACGAACAATTTTCCTTCCGAGATCTCTCAGTTGGTCGTGCATCCAGAATTTGTTGTGATCAATTATCTTTATTAAGGACATACAAACGAGGACTTGAATTGAATAATCCGGCCTAAACCCACAATCCTTCCACATGTAGAGTGCATTCGTCTTGTCCTTGTCCACAAAGACACATGCAATGTCGAGAAAAATCTGTTGTTGCTCATGATTCAAGGCATTGTAGCTGATCTTCAGCTTGTCTTGGACCTTCTCATGAGGTATTTCTCTCAGATTGTCTAGCACATTGTACCATGAGGCTTTGTTTTGACGATAAACCAATGAGCCTATGACTTCAAGTGCCAAAGGAAGTCCTCCAATTGTAGAAATTATTTGTCTCGAAAGATTGACATAATCATCTGTAGGAGGATTCCTTCTAAAAGCATGTCGACTGAAAAGCTCTAGTGATTGAACATCATCCAACGGCTTCACTTCGTACTCCAAAGTTTTGTTGGATTTTATGATGCTTTTGTTCCTACTTGTCATAATAACTCTGCTTCCTAAACCGAACATAATGTGGTTGATGGCTAGTTTCTGGAGTTGCTCATCATCATCCACATCGTCAAGAACGAGCAAGACTTTCTTGTTAGAAAGTCGTTGCAAAATCACTTTGATCCCATCGTCCACATCGTTGATTTGATCTTGAAAGCCCAAACCCAATGTGTCGACAATAATTGTTTTTGCAAATTTATGATGCTAGAGCCGGTCGACGATTCCCGGACATTTCCTAGGAAGCAGCATTGATTGAAAATGGAATTTAGTTTGTTGAACACCATCTTAGCAAGAGTTGTTTTACCAATTCCACCCATTCCATGGATTAGCACAAAGCGCAAGCCCCCAGAGTCCATGTCCAACAACTTCAGAACGGCTTCCATTGGATCGTCCATTCCAACTAAATGCTCGGTAACGTATTTGTCTTTTGTCTTGTCTTTTGTCTTCAACTTCATCACAATCTCTCGTAGCACCAATTGAATGAATTTCCAATGCCTGCCACATGAGTGAGTTAACTAAGTTGATATTGTAAAAGATAACCTCAAGACACTCAACATGTGGTTGCAACCAACATGGCTAGTGCCACTTATTTAATCGGCTAGTGCACCCGACAGGAAGACATTTTTATGTGCGTTTAGAACACGATTTCCCTATGATTTAAACAAATAATCACATACAGAAAATTATGACCTTTTTTTATTTATTTGCTTCCGAAATGGTAACACTTTGACATAGATAGATAGGACACTTGCTCTAATTTCATGTAAAAATCTATCGATAAGGAGAGAGAAGGTAACTTTTAAAGATGTGATTCACAATTTACAAACCCAAAGATATATAGAATTAGATCTATCAATGAAAGAATGCCCTCTTGTCTATCATTCAAAGAATAGACTATTAGATGTAGGCATTTTTCCATGTTAAAGGAAGCAAGGCATTGCTAATTGATTCCTAATCCCTTAAGGCAGTCTTGGTAGCAAGGGTAAGAGCTAAGAAGAGATGTATTAAAAAATTTCACACTTAAGATAGTTAGAAGCAAAGTAGATGAAAAAGCTAACCCACCAAATTGGAGAGCTAAAGTTTCGACCAAAATAAAAATAAAAATTGGAGTGCAAAAGTAACGAAAGAATTTAAAAACAAAAACACAAAAAAACAAACGAATTACTCCTTGAATTTATTAACACATCTCCCGCCTCTAAACTTACCCCCCAAAACAAAAAAAAAAGAGAAAAATAACTTTAACTGAATGCTTACACGGTTTTGCTTTATTTGGCTTCGGTGAATGACATAATTGATTCAGTTATTGAAAATAAATTTGAAAACAGACATGGTATGCAATCAATTTCAAACAACTTAAACGAGAATTCATCCAAGTTTGGGCATATAATTAATGAAAGTCCAAAGCAAAAGTTAATGGAGTGCTTCAGGATCCGTGCATACCCTTGCTTTTTCAACTCCCATCCTTTGATTTGGGCTACACTTTTGAGGGCATCCTCCCACTTTAGCCTCGTCTGGCGACCGAACTTCTCTTCATGCTCCTCCAAAGCACTGACGTACCATTGAGACTTAAGCTTAACATCACGAGGCTTAACGTCGTAGAAAATCGGCATAATCTGCTTCTCGGATGGTTTGGATTTCTTGCAATCCACCATGTGTGCGAGCTCGTGAAGGCACCACGCGCTCGAAGCATAACCTTTAGAGAAGATAGGTATGTAGATCTTTGACTTTTGGATGGCCGCTGGTAGCTCATTAGCTATTTCTTCACCGACGTGGAGCTCTTCCTCATGAAGGAAAACATGGATGTTTGCTTCTAGCATTTGGTGATAAAGACAATCCGTGAAGCCTTGGCGAGTGTCCGGTCCCCTAAAACTCAAGAAGACGTCGTAGTCAATTGCCGACCACTCACCACCGCTCGTTCCTGTCTCGAGCCGTTTCCCATGTCCGTTCTCACAAGTATTTTCTTCTGAGGGTTTCCTCTCTCGTAGCACCTGAACAAGAAAGGCTCGTTCACTTTACCCCACCGAAGTTCGTTTATATTACGCTTCGGACCTCTCTTCCTAGAACTTTCCCCACTGTTTTTCACATAAGAAAAAGCAAACCAATTCGAGTCTTCGTCAACTCTAAAATGGCGTAACCATTACGCGTGGCTTTTTGACCCCGGTGGACTCTGCTTCTTGGAGAGCCGACTTTCACGAACGCCCAATCTGTAAGTCGTTCTCAAAGAAATAAAATATTGAGGAAATTACAGTACTAGTCCTTGTTTTCTCCATACTTTCATTTTCGGTCCCCAGCTATGCTTTTTTTTTTTTTAATGGGCACAGACAAATCGAGATTATAATTTTATTTTACTTCCTAAAAGTCTAGTATCCTTTTCCAATTAAGTGATATTTTTGACATAGTTTTTTATTAGATTTCTTTTACTTGAAAAGGAAATTCTCCCCTTCTATTAGTAAATTTGTTTCCTAGATTTGTTTGGAGAGACTTTCTTTTGTCTTTTTTTTTTTTTTTGGTAGTGCTCGAATCTTGATTTTCTTTAAACTTAAGCAATTGAAACTTACACACGAAAACGTTGACATGTGGAAGATTTCTCCATGGAAAGAACGAAGCAGTGCCCATTATCAACATTGAAATGCATAAAACAGAAATAGATCCACCGAGTGCACGCATGAATCATTCTATTTTTTTCTATTTTTCTGTTTTCGAGAGAATAACTTTAGTAAGCAGTCCGTCGGTAAGACAATTTCATTTTTCTACGGAATAATTTTTAGTCTATAAATATGTTTCCAATAGAAATGAAAAGTAAAAAGTTTCTACTTTTCTATTATTATAACAAAAGTAGAATAAAATCTCTTCTCATTGCTCGTCCTCGCTACTAGTTGGCCGCCCACCAGTCGCTTGCCACCTCTTGCTGCTTGCTCGCTGTTGTCCCTCGCTGGCTGCCTCTTGCTGCCCACTACCTTCAGCCACCCGGAAAGAAGAAATCTTGTGTTATTCAAACGAATTTTTATTTGAGAATAAAAATTTTATATTATTATCAAACACATAAAAAGGTCTATTTCTAGCTAAAAATCGATTTTTAGAATAGAAATTGCACACAGCATGAGTCCATAAGCAACCAACAAAAAAAATGAAGGGATTACGACGCAAATCAGGTACTCACAGAGGTAGATTTTCCAAAAGAGTCACTTACAAAAAAAAAAAAAAACATTAAAAAAAATTAATAAAAAAATTAAATGAGTAAAAATTAAGAAAATAAATAAAAGAAAAAGGGCATTGGCAGGCAAAAGTAGCCTGGCATGGTTAAAACTTAAAAGCACAACAACAGAGAGAAGAAAAAGGTGGGCGCGCGAGAGAAAGGACAAACTGGCAAAAGCAGTGGAAATGGTGGGGGCATAACGAGCACGAGATGTTTGACCGAGTGCAAGATTGAATTGCAATTTTCTTTTCGTCTTACCGAATTATGGTGAGCGCTTGCTTGGCAAATTCCAATGGACGTGCCAGGGCCATTCTGGCATATTCATTCAGCGATAAAAAGTTTAATCGCCGGATTTTTTTTTTTTTTTGTCTTTTTGTGAGGCAGAGGGAGGATAGGAAGGAGGGAGGGAAGAGTCCCTCATCCCGCTGCAAATCTTGGTTTGGTCATAGGGATGGGTTTGGTTTGTTTCGTTTTCGTTTTCCCACGTCGTTTTTGTTTTTGTTTTTTTTTTTTCCCTTTTTTGCCCTTTTTCTGGAGGACAGACGAATCAATTTATTTATTTTTAAATTAATCTTCTTTTCGGACAACTTTTTTCCCCCTCGTGGCCGGCCCCCACACACAAAGCTCTGACAGTTAAGCAAGGACAACATCGGTCGAGTTCATCATGGGGAGGACTCTTTTTCTCTCTTTTTCTCTTTGGAAGGGTCCGGTCCCGCGTCGCGGGGCGGAAGGAGAGGGGCCCAGTTCGTGATTATCGGCAGCTGGGCAGAAATTTAGATTCATTTCCATTATATTTGTATTATTATCCAAGGATTGTGTTCCATTTAGATTTCATTACGCTAAATTTTCGTAATTACAAGAACGATTTTTAGGAAAGCAACTTATTTTGGCAAGTTGCGTCTGGATATATATATATATATATCTTGACAAATTAGTACATCTCAAAAGTCTTGCGTAGACTTCCCGTTCGCTACTCACAGGATCTCATCTTGAAGCTCAACATCAAGGCCTTATGTCATTTTATTAGACGCGGCTTGAGTTTTTATTGTACTCGTACTTTATTTATTTTAATTGCTTTGATTATTTATTATTTTTTTTTTTTTTGCCTGAGGGTTTCCCCTTGTCGGAGCACCTAATCAATGAAAGGCTCGTTCACTTTGCGTTTGCATAAAAAGTAGATTGACCAGACGCTACTGAATTTCGTTTGTATTATGCTTGAGAGCTCTATTTCTAGACCTAAATTTTAATTTAGAGTAAATATGACATGGATGTATTTATTTTCTTTAACTCTAGGGTTTCTCATATCCCACTTTTAGAAAGGTGATTTTTTTTTGTAAAATAAATTTATGAGTAGATTTCCACTCGAACAGTAAATTTCCAGATTTATTAGCTAATTCGTTTCCTAGATATATTTGGAGTGACTTATATATATACATATATATATTTTTTTTTGCGGTACTCGCACTTTGGCTTTCTTTAGTATTAAGCAATCAAAACTTTCTCATAAAAATGTTGACATGTACATTCACCTAAATTTTTTTCATAATTCTCTAAAATTTAAATTACAATATTACTAATTTGATGCGAAAGCAAAAAGTCGTTCTTACTTTTTATAAGTCCAAACAAATAGACCCTTATCTCTAGGTTGTTTTATGGATTCGACTCTTTGAATTCAAATGTGAAAATTAAGTTTTTTTCCCCTTTTGTGCTTAGTGACTGGTTCCGGGCCTTTTATTAAGCATTCCGAGTTTTGCAACTACACATACAGCACCCGAAAAAAAAAAAAAAAACTTAGTAAAGACAGCTAGAAATTGACTAACATTTGCAATTCCAGTACAAGTTAGACCTTCAATTTTCTAAAAAGGGGCACGAAAATGCCCATTATCAACCTTGAAATGCGCAAGACAGAAACAGATCCACCAAATTGCACACTAGATGAGTCCACCGGCAAGCAACAAACAAAGAAAAAAAGAAGGAATCACTGAGCGAATCAAGTACTCACAAAGGAAAGAGAAAAATCTTCACTAGTTCCTTCCGATTCTAGTTTCAACCACTCAGGCAGAACCGTAAGTTGAGCACAATACAATGGGAACCAAAATAATTATTATGGTTGAAATGGCACCGATGTTCACCCCTAATTTTAATTGTACTTATTTGACAGTGGAGCAGGTAACTCGTGTTTTTTCTTTCAAAAGTCAAAAGATTCCACCAGAAATTATGCTTAGCCGCCCATCTCTCTTTCTCTCTTGCTTGAATGTTGGATTAACAAGCTTTTTTTTTTTTTTGTCGTTGCTTTTGTATTAGTATTAAAATTTTATATTTCTAGATATCTCAACATTTAAATTAATGGATACTTTTGCCTTTTAAATGATGGCAATATTCTCCATTTAGGAAAAGTTAAAGAAAGCTCTTGTAGAAGAACTCAATATCAAATCTAAGAAGCCGAGTTGACATCTTTTCTATTAGCAAAAGCAAAATTTCAAAGTCAGCTTGATCAATCTATCTAAACGAAACCAAACCATGTATCTCAATGGTAAGTTTATTTGATTTCCTACACATTGTTTTGTAATAAATTTTGACTAAATAAAACAGTTAAACAAATTTTAATTTTCTTTTTTGACATTAATTTTTGAAATTTTACTATCATAATACATCACTTTGGGTCCATTTATTTCGCAAAAATTTTCCTTTTGGAAAGCATTCTTCATAATTTTTGTCATTTTCGTATAGGAAAATGAGTCAATAAAAACAATTATCATGATTAGTAAAAACTTATACTCAAACCTAGTAAATAAATTATTTAAAAACTTAAAAAAAATTCTTTTGGTAAATATGACAAGACTTCGGCACTTGGAGTATCCCGATTATTCCTTTGAGATACGTTTGGTTGTACTGAAAAATGAACTGCGACTATCTTGCCCCTACTGATGCTCGGTCTAAGAGAGGATGGCTACTTTTGCGTAGCATTTTATACTCTTTTTGGAACATCTGAGAGAATTTCAGAGTGACTTTGATTTATCTCATAACAAAATATTGACAACATAATGTGCTATAAGTGGGCAACTAGATTCTTTCAAGTGTCACCTGCAATAAAAAATTATCATAAATAATAATAATAATAATTTAATTAATTAAAAAATTAAAGAAAAGGAATTGGCAGGCAAAAACAGCCTGCCATGTACGCATAAAAGCACAATAACAGAGAAGAAAAAGAGGGCACGCGTCAAAAGGACAAACCGGCGAAAGCAGCGGGGAAAAAGGGAAAATGGAAAGAAAAAAATAAAGAGGAAAGATAAGATAAAAAGAGAAAAGTTCAAAAAATTTACAAATTATAAAAAATGTCCACCTTAGCATGTTCGTATTGCATAAGGTTGCTGATAATGTTTAGAAGTCTTTAAAAGATTTAGGATTAAATTAGTAATTCATCAAAAATTTTAAGATTAAATTGACACGATTAAAATTGGTAAGTTGTCAAAAAAATTATAATTAAATTAATATAATTAAAATATTTAAAACTGAATTTGTTGCTGAGTTATAAATTTAGACTTTTTTGGATAATTTTTTCTTATCGCTGGCCACATTTGATACCTAAATTTTTCATAACTGTCAGTCTGTCACTTACATTAAAAAAATCAAAAAATAATTAAACAAACAAAAATGACAAAAACAGAGAAAAGGGAATTGGCAGGCCAAAACAGCCTGGCATGGGGCGCATAAAAGCAGAGCAACATAGAGGAAATGGCAGAACGCTCGGTGTATAAAAAGATGCCGAGTGATGCTCGTGCTCGGTGGGGCATGGATATTTGGTTTCCCGTTTTCATGTTTAATTAAGTTAACTTAGTACTTGGTTTTCTATTCAATGAATTTTTTTAATATAAATGTCAGGAGAAAAATAAATAATTAAAAATTTAAAAAGAAAGAACAAGGCAGACCAAAACAGCCTGCCATGCAACCCATGAAAGCACAAGAATAGAGAAAATGGTTAAAACCATGAAAAAAACTCAAAATGATACACTTACAATAAATTTACCTCAAAATTTCAAAGTCAGCTTAATTGATCCACCAAAACGAATCCAAATCATTATCTCAATGGTAAGTTGAATTGATTTCCTATACATTGGTTTGTAATTAATTGTTATCAACCAAATAAAATAGTTAAACAAATTTTAATCTTCCTTTTGACATTAACTTTTGAACTATTATCACCATAATACATTTCTTAAGACCCATTTGTTATGTGAAAAAATTTCTATCAGAAAATATTCTCCATAATTTTTGGTGTTTCGATCACTTTGGTATATGACTCAATAAAAAATATTCTCAAGGTCAATGGAAAACTCATACTCAAATTTAATATAATGAATTCTTTAAAACATTAGAAAATATTTCTTGATATATGACAAGACTCCTGCACTTGGATTATCCTGATTACTCCTTTGAGGTACTTTTGAATATACTGTGAAAAATGAAATGCAAATTTCTTTCATCTACCAATACTCGGTCTAGGAGAGGGTAGATATTTTTGCATGGCATTTCTTATTCTTTTTGGAATAGCAAGAGAATTAAGAATGACTTTGATTTACCTCCAAACAAAATGCTGACAATATGGCGTGCTATATGCAGGCACCATGATTTATCCAAGGTGTCATTGGATTTAAAAAAAATCATAGAAAATAATAATAATAATAATAATAATAATAATAATAATAATAATAATAATAATAATAATAATAATAATAATAATAAGGGATAATACCTTAAAAAACCCCAAACTGGTACACTTGTGACAAATTTACCCCAAACTATTTTTTTGATCATGAAAAACCCCAAACTGGTACATTTGTGACAAATTTACCCCGACTGATTATAAAAAACCCTAAACCGGTACATTTATGACAAATTTACCCCAAACTAATTTATTCGACCGCAAAAAACCCTAAACTGGTAAATTTGTGACAAATATACCCTATGCTAAATTAAATTAATACCACAAAAAAATCATAAAAATTGTAAACAAGTGACAAACGGAACGTAAAATCCTAAATAGATATCTTGGTTAACTGTCATATGTCATTTAACTTAATAATTTAAGAATAAAATTTAACGAAATATAACATAGGGTAAATTTGTCACAAGTGTACTGGGTTTGGGATAAATTTGTCAAAAATATACTGGGTTTGGGGTTTTTGGTGGTCAAAAAAATAGTTTGGAGTAAATTTGTCACAAGTGTACCGGTTTGGGGTTTTTAGGGTATTATCCCAAATAATAATAACAACAACAACAACAACAACAACAACAACAACAACAACAACAACATATTAATAATAATAATAATAATAATAATAATAATAATAATAATAATAATAATAATACTAGTAGTAGTAGTAGTAGTAGTAGTAGTAGTAACATCATCATCATCATCATCATGAAAGGCAGTGATATTTGCGCTCCCACGTGATAGTTGAACGAGGGGAAGGTCCAAATATTTGGTTGGCTGTTTTCACGTTTAAGGCTCCGTTTATTTTGGAGAACTAGTAGTAGTAGTAGTAACATCATCATCATCATCATCATGAAAGGCAGTGATATTTGCGCTCCCACGTGATAGTTGAACGAGGGGAAGGTCCAAATATTTGGTTGGCTGTTTTCACGTTTAAGGCTCCGTTTATTTTGGAGAACTAGATAATTTAAAAATATATATTTTTTAATTATTATTTGTATTTTCTATATAAATGAATATACAAAAAATATTTTCATCGTTCACAAAAATATTTAATGATAAATTATTAGCGATGATGATAACATTTTTTATTGGTTAATTGTTTCAAACAATACAAGCAATCATTTTTCTAAAAATGCTTTCTCATAATTAATTTATCATGATAAAAATGAAGCCTAAGTTAACTTAGTACATGGTTTTCTAGTTAATGCATGCTTTTATATCATTTATCAAGATTTTTTTTTTTTTGTGGTAAGGATATCATTTCTCAAGATTTGATGTCTGCACAAATGTAGATGTATATTTTAGGACATTAAGATCACTTTTTTTTTTTTTTGTAATTTTTATTGCTATCTTGCATGAATGAAATGTAATAAAAAGTACCCAAAAAAATTACATCTTGCATGTTATTAATTTGGATTGTTTCTTCTTAAAGAAATATCGCCAAAAATATGTTTAGGGGTCCCTTTGGGGAAATTTAGATTTTTCTGCATTATATTTATATTATTCTTCGAGTATTGTGTTCCATTTAAATTAAATTATGCCAATTTTTCATTTTAGGGAGCTTAGCAAGTTACATCCACATATTTATATATCCTTTGATAAATTAGTTTATTTTAGAAAACTTGCATGGACTTTCCATTTACCACTCCCAGGGTCATGTCCCATGCATATTAACGAGGCCTTATTTTATTTTATCGGATGTGGCTCGGATTTTATTTTTCTCACACTTTAGTTATTTTCGCCTAAGGGTTTCTCTGTCGGAGCATAAAAAGTAGACTGAGTAGCCACCGCTGAATTTCGTATGTATTACGCTTGACTTAAGACATCTATTCCAAGAACATTCCCTAGTCGAATGGTCTTTGGATAGCACTAACCAAAACCGAATTTTCTCTAGTCGAGTCTACGTCAACTCCAAAACAACTGTTTTTTTTTTTTTTGGGGTCGAACCTTATGGTAGACTTGACTTTTGACAAACTCACAATAAGCAAGTCCTTCTAAATGGATATCAAATATTCAGAAAACTACGGTATTAGTCCTTGGTATTCCCAATATTTCATTTTCGATCCCCGGCTATGCTCTTTTTTTTTTTTTTTTTTTGATGGGCACAAACAAATCGAGATTATAGTTTTGTTTTACTTCCTTAACTCTAGGTTTTTTCAGATACTGATTTCAAATATAGGTGATATTTTTGAAATAGATTTATGATTAGATTTCTTTTACTCAAACAGTAAATTTTCACGTTTATTAGCTAATCGTTTCCTAGATCAAACAGACTTTATCTTTTACTTTGTTGTATTTTTTACTGTCGCCCTTTGACTTTCTTTAATCTTGAGTAATTATTTTTCTGACCCCCAAAAGTAAAGTAATTATTGCATTCATCTAAAAATATTGGCACGTACGTTCGCCTACATATTTTTCATAACTTTCTAAAATTTAATTAGTACTTCAAGCTTTGGTGGGAAAGCAAAAAGAAGTTCTTACTTTTTATAAGGCCAAAAAATGGCCTTGATCTCTTGGTTGTTTCCTGATCTTCATTTAGGATTCTTATGGTTTGATTTGGAAGAAAGGTTGCCACTATGAATTCGATGCAAAAATTGGGATTATTTTTTTCGTTTCACGCTTTTGCATGTGAAGCTATATATCATATGAGCATAATGGTTCAACTCTCTTCGTTTTCATGGTATTAGTTTGAAAATGGAGCAAGGAACTCGTTTTCGCTTCATGAAGTATTGCCAAAATGTCCCCTACTTTTGGTCTGAATTTTTTAAAGAATTAGCTTTTCATGGACATTTTCTGCTAAGAGTCGGCAAACGACACAATTTCCGAGCAACTTCCGTCTTTCACAATTCAAAGATGGCAGCTGAGTGAGCGATTTGAAATGTCCAATTGTCTTTTTTGTTCATAGCTTTTCCAATCTTTTACCTAACGCGCATTTGAATTGATACACATTGTGAATCTTCTTGGCACAACCCAATTTCCAATTTTAGTGTCCCCATTATAAGCGCATGAGTTACAAAAAAGGAGGAAAAAAAAAGTTGTCAGAAAAGAAGATTAATTTAAAAATATATAAATTGATTCGTCTGTCCTCTAGAAATCTTATCCACTTTTATCCCACTTCTCTATAAGATGATTTTATCCAATCTATATTCCTTCTATATCTAACTTTATTCTGTCTTGACTAAGTACCAAATATAGGATTTTATCCTATCCTAAATCTTATCTGCAGCCTTAAGTGATTTGAACAATTAGTAGGTTTTGCACTACATCTCTCACTCTTAACCAATTCAGAGAGGGATTTCTGGAATTCAGGTATGTGGTGGTGTGGGGGTGTGTGGGACCCAATTTTTTTTTGTTGGGGGGGGTTGGGGGAGGGACTGTTTACATGTCAGGATGAGGCAGTCCATTACATGAAATACACTTTCTTCGCTGTTGAAATGATTGTGTGGGTTGACAAGTCTTGAGGGGCTGTTTACATGTCAGGACGAGGCAGTCCATTACATGAAATAAACTTTCTTTGCTGTTGAAATGATTGTGTGGGTTGACAAGCTTCAGGGTATGCTTGTTACTTCAAGTTGCTTAGACCCATATGCCAGACGCTTTAAGTATGATCCTATTTAGAAGATGTGGCACATATCAAATATCAAAAGGCCACCCATAAAACGAAAGGTTTTTTCTAAGTCAGAAAAATAACTTGCTATTAATATTGTCGACTAACATTAATAAGTGATACCCAGTTAATATGATCTTCTGGAGATTTCTTTTCAATTGGTGAAAGTGCCTAAAACTACTGAGCGTGTTATCCTTGAAAATAGGCTCAGGCTACTTCAGCTCTCACTGTAGCCAACACTAATTTGCTTTGAGTCACAATGCTTTGCATTCGTGACAATGCAGTAGTAGTTTTGTTATTGACTGACCAGATGTATTGCAGCATGAGTTTGGGCCAGTCTGGTAATGTGATGAGAAATGCACGTTCCACAAGACTTGTGGGATTTTTAAAGCATTGCACATCAATATCCCTTGTCTACAATTAAGAAACCTTCACAGCAACCACTGTGGAGTATGACACGCATGATTGACAGAGGGAGTGGGGAGGGAGCTTTCTAGGTAGGCACATAATTTGTGCATATTTTTGAGATATATTCAAGCCTCATCTTCCGTGCATTTTCAGTGGTGAAACTTTTAGAGAGATTGAAGATGGTGAAGGAGCTGACGTGAATTGGCATGTCAATATCTTGATGACGTAGTTATGTTTTTTGTTGTATATTACCTGACTTCCCCTTATTTTCTGTAGTAATTAAATCTCTCAGTCTCACTACCTCCCATTTCATATCACTGTTGTAGACTGGTTAAGCAATTTAATTCTGCTTTCAGAGATATGGGATGCTCTGCATGCAGCAGCAGAAGCAGATCTAAAGCTTGCCCAAGCAATTGTGGATAGTGCTGGCGTGATTGTTCAGAGAGCTGACTTGACAATATGCTATGATGAAAGAGGTGCTATGTTCATCTATTCACACAGTCCCCCACCCGCTTCTCGCCCACCACCACCTAGAAATCTTTTCCATCTCTACCGTCCTGTCCAGCATCTAATTCATGCGATGTTGATTGTTGCAGGTGCGAAGTACGAATTGCCCAAGTACGTTTTGAGTGAGCCGACCAATTTGATTGATGAAAATTGACAATGGAGGTGGGGCAGATTTTGCTAAGCTTCGTGTGTAAATCCTGTGAATTGATGTTGATAGTTTGGTAAAACAAATTGCATCAAAGTGGAGTCCATTCAGGCATTTTAATGATGCACAATTAAATACAAATATTACGTAACTTCTGCCTCACTAGATGTATAACTTCTGCAATTCCATATGGTTTGTTTCATTAGTACATTGAACCTTCTAAAGAAACACGAAAAGTAATCAATTCAGGTGATTGTTACAGTGGAAAATCATGACATCCTCGAGTGCTCATTGTTTTCTCCAACTTTTTACTATTTCTCCGGCACATTGACCTTGTAATGTTATCTTTCTGTTACGTGGAGTTGTTGATGGCCCCTACATTTCCAATGCTCCGGATTCATCTTGTAACTGATTACAGTTTCAGATGTGTTTCAAAATTTGAAAACCGATCCCTGAATAGACTAGGGACAGTATAGATTGTCCAATGCAAAATGGGGAAAATGTGTTGAATTGTGCAAAATGCTGTGTGAAGTTTGAATTTAGCATTACTTGTGGACTCATTCAGAGCCTTTAATACCAGATCTGCCCAATTTGTTTCTCTTGATTTAATCAACACGTAGAAGAGATATCAATTGGGCAAAACAAAATGGTTAAGGAATATAAACAGATTGCGGATGGCTAACAGCATAGAAGCCCTCTTAAAATTATCTATAGCAAGAGCTCGCAGTCGTAGGATTGTAGTACAGGTTCTTCTATAGCAAGAGCTTGTAATTGTAGGATTGTAGTACAAGTTATTCTAAACGATTATTTATGATGTTGTGATTATGGTCACGGAATACGATTCTATGACATTCTTCTATCGTTCGTTCTTATGTCGCACAAGTTTGGGTCGAAGTTGTTCACCAACCAACGACAAAATTCCCCTTTTAACTGATAAAAAAAATTTATTGTATTGCTTGTTTTTGGTAATCATCTAACGGAGCAGTTAATCTCATCAACCACGTCTTGCCATAATGAACTCCCTACGTTTTGGGGAATGATGAACAGATAATTGACATTATGAAGAATGCACCATTATTAAAGGTACGTCTTACTATATTCTGACAAAAATGCTACATAGAAAAAGTGATGAAATTGATACTACTAATGGAAGTGATATTGACCTTGTTTTTGCTGACATATCGCAAGTGAAATATTTTTCTTGAGACAAAGTGAAGATATAAATCGAAACTCAATTGGCATTAAATAAGAATCTACTCCTAAATTTGCATCCATTAGATATATCCAATGTGTAGATTCAATGCGAAAAATATGTTGGATGTAATATTCACCAGTCTTACGTTAGCCACGAGATCAAATTTAACATATAGTATGTGGATATGTTATAAGAGGTACACATGATGTCGTTGATATTTCCTTCTCTTTGCTGAACTTTAAAATATCTCATTAATTGGATTTTAAACTTTAGCCTTAGAAAAACTAGACAATTAAATGGATTAAAAAAAAATCTACCATTTTTTTTTTTTTTTGGTCGAAAGAGGTAATATATATAACTCTAAGGTGGAAAGGACATACAACCCTTTACAAGGGCATAAGTACAAATGATATCCAGCATCGCTTGAGGAGGAAATAAAGCCCAGTTGGATGGAAGAAGGCCTTGTTCGTGGGCTTTCGCGGCCCAATCGGCTAGGGCATTTGCCTCGCGTCGAACATGCTGCACAGAGAGATTGGGAAAACAGGGGATTAGGGCTTCACATTCAGCGAGCAGGGCACGGCACTCCCATGGTGGCAGACGATTCCGATTGATGGTCTCGACGAGGACAAGGTTGTCTGATTCGATTTGCAGGTAGGCATCTGTGTTGCCCTTATTCACGAAATCCTTCAGTGTATGTAATAGTGCCCGGATCTCCATCTCTAGCTTTGTTGAAGCATGAACGCTTCACGTGAAACCGTCGGTCATTCGACCTGTGTGATCGCGTGTGATGCTTGCAATCGCTCCTATCCGATTTGGGTTGCGAAAAGCACCATCCGATTCACTTTTATAACTCCTTTCGCTGGTGGTTGCCGATGATCTTTGTTAGGGTTCGCCGTATGAGCTCGCGGGCGTCCGCTGCTGGTGAGATTGGAGACACGTTTAGCTAGATTCAATCGAGTCGATGAGAATATCCGGATGGGTTCGTTGATGGCGAAAGAGGAAATGATTTCGAGCCTTCCACGGTTGCCACAAAGCGGAGCCCAGCGATGACCTCAAAACTTGGTATGTTTCCCTTCTGTTTTATGATGTGTGTAAGCCAGATCTCTATTTGATGTGTTGTTTGACTGGAAATTTTAATCTGAACTTTAGAGTGACGCCAAATAGGATGTGTTGATGGGCAAAGGAGAAATAAATGTTCTGGGGTTTCAGGGGTATTGGATGAGCAGAGTTTGCAAAAAGGATCTTGGATTATCCTTCGTTGGAATAGGTTGGCTTTGGTAGGTAATGCATTTTGGCATAATGCCCATAGAAAATTGCGAATCTTTGGGGCTGTCTTGGTCTTCCAGATCTGTTTCCAAAGCTTTGTTGGGGGAGTGTAAGAAGAGGATGCCTGAAAATGTAACTTACTGGGTGCTGATTGTTTAATGCTATGATATCCACTCTTAACAGTGTAGTGGCCATCTTGTGTGGCTGTCCAGCAGAGTTTGTCCTCGAGATGATGTTGTCCATAAATTAATAGCTAGAATTTCCTCAACTATCCGTGGCTGAAATGTCCGATTAAGAAGCTCTACATTCCATGCATTTCGCTCGGGGAGAAGATACCCTACTACCAACTTTGGTTCCTCCCCCGTTAACTAGTCCACCGAGAATACCCATGCTAAGCCATTTATCCTCTCTAGCACTGATTGATTTGTCATTGCCAAAGACCATTGAAGTCCATCTAGAATAGAATCTCTGCCCATAAGGAGACTTCTCCAACCCCAAGAAGGTCTAGTTCCCTTATCCGTTTTCCATAGGGTTGTAGATTGAAAATATAGAGCTTTAAAGACACTACCCCATAAAGATTCAGGATCATGATAGAGTCGCTAGGCTTGCTTCCCCAGTAAAGCTTTATTAAAGGATATTAAGTCTCTAAAGCCCATCCCTCCCTTCTCCTTACTCTCTTTCAGAAAATCCCAATTTTTCCAGTGAATTCCAGCTCATTCTGTTGTTTCTCCACCAAAAATGAGCTATCTTTTTCTCAACAGCTTTACATATAGAAACAGGAACTTTAAAAGTCATCATAGCATACTGAGGTAAAGCCTGAACAACAGATTTCAACAGAATTTCTTTCCCACCTTTAGAAATTAGGCTTTCTTTCCAGCCCTCTAGCTTAGCATTGACTCTACCTAAAATCCAGGCAAACATATCCCGTTTTGAGGATCCCCAATCAGAAGGCAGCCCTAGATATTTGCCAGTTTTATCCATCAGAGGTACTCGGAGTTCGCTTGCCAGGTTAGTCTTTAGAGTAGGAAGGCAAAACTTAGTAAGAAACAAACCTGATTTATTCCTATTTATAGCTTGACCTGTGGCTAGGCAATACTGATTCTGAATACTTGCTAGATTTTGACATTCTCGGGTCGTTCCATCAATGAAAAAGATAGCGTCGTCGGCAAAGAATAAATGGGATAAAGTGGGACACCAACGATTAAGTGTGATCCCTCGTAGGTTACCCATATCAAACCCTTGATGGATAAGGTTGGACAATAGGTTAGCCAACAGAATAAACAAGTAAGGAGAGAGGGGATCACCTTGCCTAAGTCCCCTTGATGGTTGAAAATAGGTAAGGAATTCGCCGTTGAACTTAACGCATAGAGAGGTTGTAGTAACGCACTTTGCATCAGCCAATTAATCCAGCAATCATTAAAGCCCATTTGATCAAGATAAGCTTTTAAAAATCCCATTCCACCCTATCGTATGCTTTCTGCATATCCAATTTAAGAATCTCTTGAAATCGTTTCGTTCTTGTTCGCACCTTTAACTGATGAATAACCTCCTGAACGAGCAGGACATTGTCTTGTATTTGCCTCCCAGATACAAAGGCACTTTGTTCTTTAGAAATTAATTCTGGCAACCAAGGCTTTAAGCGATTGGCCAAAACTTTGGAAATGATCTTATATATGAAGTTGCATAAGCTGATAGGGCGAAATTGATCTAACCTCTCAGGGTTTGGGACCTTTGGGATAAGAGATAGGGCTGTTCTGTTTAATTCTGCTGGCATTTTCCCTGTGATGAAGAAATTCTGGACTGTGTGAAAAACATCTTCCCGAATAAGATCCCAATAATTATGATAGAACAAACCATTTAAACCATCGGGTCCAGGGGCTTTAGTGGCTCCTAATTGAAAAGTTGCATACTTGACTTCCTCTCGAGTAACGGCAGCTGTTAGAGTCGTATTCATAGCTTCTGTTACCACCTTAGGACATTGCGATAAGATCGGTTCAAAGGCTCTCGGACCACAGGAAGTATAAAGCTTTGTGAAAAAGGAAAGAGTCATATTTTTCAGTTGAGCTGGGTCTCTAATCCATTCTTCATTCTCAGCCTTCAACATACTAATTCTATTTCTTTTTCTTCTTTGTACTTGTAGTGGCATGAAAGAATCCGGTATTTCTATCTCCCCATCGCATCCATTTGATTTTGGAACGCATCTCCCAATATTGTTCCTCTTGTGACCAACTCGTTGTATTTGTTTTTTCAAGTAGCTAACCTACTGTTCATCAACATTGAAAAAGGTACATGCCTTTCCAGGCTTTGACAACATTGTCGGAAACACTACAAAAAATTTCATAATAACGACAAAAAGGTGATGACTCAATTACAGAAAAAAAAATGTCACTAAATTCTTGAAATCTTTGTTATTCAATAGTGAGAAACTAACCCAAGGCACTAAAAATTCCCAGTCTCACACTCCTCTCTTTCATTTCCTTCTTTTGCCCCCAACTTTCCGTTCCTTGTACATGCTGACTGTGCCATCAAACGATCCTGCTTCTAAATTCGGGCAATTGCTAATATTTAGAAAGCACTCGTCTGGTACTTTCGAGTTGAATACGTTAGGGAAGCTTTTCAATGATCCACAATCGTTAAAAGTCAAACTCATAAGTGTCTCTAGTTCATCCAGGCCCTCAACTACCTGAAGCTCTTCACAACCTTCAATCGTCAAGGACTTGACTTTTTCAAATCCGATAGATCATCTAGACTTCCAATTTTAGGAGACCAACATATTTCCAATTGTTCCAACGAGTCTAATGAACCAAGACCTTGGATGGCAGTAAGATTTTCACACAAGTCCAGACTCAACAGTTTCAACCTCTTCAAACTCGAAAGACCAGCAAATCCCTCAGGGAGGTCTGACCAACTCAGCCCATCGAGTTGAACTTCCTTCCAACAACAGTTAAAAAAGTACAAACGTGTCAATTTTCTAAAGTTGCAATGAAATGACAAACTAGTTGTTGATCCATGATGTTGCAATGACAATTTTGAAAGACATGGTGGAAGGACCCCAAGAGACAGTTGGCTTTGACCATCTTGGAAGAAGAAAGGATCACAGTTCTCATCATAATCATCAAAGCTCAAATTCTCCAATTTAGTTAGGTTTGAGAGATTCGGGAGCTGCCGCAATGAACGTGATCCTAAGCTTAGGCTTATCAAACTTGTGGGAAGCTCCGGTAATACTTTGAGTTTGCTACAACACCCTAAACTCAATTTTTGTAGGCGAGGAAGTAGTTTGATCGTCTGTGGAACATTCTTAATGGGGGTGAATTGCAAGCGCAACTTTCTCAAAAGCGATAATTGCCAAATGTCCTCAGGAATTTCCCACTTTAGATCAAAGCAACTATCGGCATGTAGCTCTTCCAACTCTTTTAGCATGACAATGCTCGTCGTAGTAGCTTTTATCCGAGTACTCGAAATCCCGATGATTTTTAATCTACTTAGGTATCCAATAGATTTGGGTAACCGCAGACATTTCGTGTTTGAAACGTCCAACTCAAGTAGAGATTCCAAGTTACCAATCGAGGACGGAAGTTCCCTTATCTTAGTATACGATAGAAAGAGAGACTTAAGTTCTCGTAAATTCCCAATAGAATTGGGAAGTTCATCGATTTTTGTTGATTGCAAATTAAGAACTGACAAGCGGTTTTGGTTACCAATGGAGTCAGGTAATCTTGTGATGGCCGTAAGAGAGAGATCTAACTCTACAAGTGATGTCACTCTCGCAAATGATTCGGGTAGCTTCCTCAACTTTTCGCAACCGCATAAATACAAGTACTCGAGCCAGTAACCCTCCAATCCCTTTGGGCAACTCCCTAAGATTTTTGCACCAATTCGCATTGAAGTAAATCAAGCACTTAAGCTTTTTGAGAGAACCATCAACTTCAGTTAGTTTTTCACAACCCCAAGGTCCAATCTCTCTAAACTCAAATAATCGGAGAAGTTTGGAGTCCTAGTCATGTTGCTACAATATGAGATATCCAAAACTTTAAGCTTTTTAGCAACCTGTTACAATAGCAAAATGAGAGTAAAGGAAAATTCCATACGAATTTAGAGTTAATAAATGGTTGTGCTAGAACCTAGATGTAATTGGGTTGACTCATTTTCCTCATTTAACTCACATAGATCCGTTTAGTACTAACACCTAGCCAACCCGATCCACATATATCCACCTATATATCAATTGATTGCAATTTAACTTAATGGCCTTGATTACGAGATCGGCTTAGTTTTACTTGTGGAATGGCCTTGATTAAATCCATTCATGAGCGATTTTATTTACAGCATGTTATTGCCTCTATAGTTATGGGTTAGTCAATTTTAGTTAAAAACATAAAAATTGCGTGAGACAATTTAATGGAGATAAACAAATATAGCGACGATGGTACCTTGAATTGACTCCATCCAGCCCATTCCTCCGTGATTGAACTAGACGACAGTTGAAGAACTACAAGATTGCTTGGATGGAAATTGATGACCAAGAACTCTCGAGAGACCCCTGTGTAGGTCATGTATCTTAACTCTGAGAATTGATTCTTAAAGTCTCCATTGAAATTTCCCCCTCTAACATGAGGAACCTTATGTTTGGAAGCCTTGAAAACTCTTTGCTTGTGTAAACTCGTGTTGGTTCACATAAGCAAATTGCTTCAATGGCCTTCTTTCTCTCGCCATTCAATGGTAAAGTAGCATTAGTGTAAATGAAAAATGTCTTCATTCCCTTGCCCCCTTTTCTTAAGAAAGGGCTCCTAATTAATAAATGAACTATTAAGAAAAACATAGAATTTGATGGTCATGGTCGGACATATGCTTTTACCTCTTTTGTTCCTATGATATTATTGGCCGTCTCGGGAGCCCATAACCCGCTTTGGTTTCTTGGATCGGTTAGTCTCGTATCTCCACGAACAATTTTCCTCCCAAGATCTCGTTGATCATGCATCCAGAATTTGTTGTCATTAGTTATCTTTATTAAGGACATGTAGACAAGGACTTGAATTGAATAATCTGGCCCAAACCCACAATCCTTCCACATGTAGAATGCATTCGTCTTGTCCTTGTCCACAAAGAGACATGCGATGTCGAGGAAAATCTGTTGTTCCTCATGATTTAAGGCATTGTAGCTGATCTTTAGCTTGTCATGGACCTTCTTATGCGGTATTTTTCTCAAATTGTCTAGCACATCGTTCCATGAGGCTTTGTTTTGATGACAAGGTAATGAGCCTATGACTTCAAGAGCCAAAGGAAGTCCTCCAGTTGTAGAAATTATTTGTCTTGAAAGATTGACAAATTCATATGGAGGAGGATTCCTTCCGAAAGCATGTTGACTGAAAAGCTCGAGTGATTGAGCATTATCCAACGGCTTCACTTCGTACTCCAAAGTTTTCTCGAATTTCATGATGCTTTTGTTCCTACTTGTCACAATAATTCTGCTTCCTGAGCAGAAAGTTATGTGGTTGATGGCTAATTTCTGGAGTTGCTCCTCGTCATCCACATCGTCAAGAACGAGCAAGACTTTCTTATTAGAAAGGTGTTTCGCAATCAATTTGATCCCATCGTCGACATCGTCGATTTGATCTCGAAAGCCCGAACCCAATGTGATAGACAATAGTTGTTTCTGCAAAGTCATGATGCCAAACCCGATCGACGATTCCCGGACATTTCCTAGGAAGCAGAAAGGACTGAAGAAGGAAGTTAGTTTGTTGAACACAATCTTAGCAAGAGTTGTTTTACCGATTCCGCCCATTCCATGGATTAGCACAAAGCGTGTGTCCCCGAGTCCATGTCCAACAACTTCATAATGGCGTTCACTGGATCGTCCGTTCCGACTAAATGCTCGCCAACGTATTTGTCTTTTGTCTTCAACTTCATCACAATCTCACGTATCACCGATTTAATGAATTCCCAGTACCTGCCACATGAGTGAGTCAACTAAGTCGAAATTGTAAAAATAACCTCACGACACTCAACATGTGGTTGCAACCAACATGACTAGTACCACTTATTAAATCGACTAGTGCACCCAAAAGGAATACATTTTATGTGCGTTTGGAACACGACTTCCCTGTGATTTAAACAAACAATCACATACAGAATATTATGACCTTTTTCATTTATTTGCTTCCGAAATGGTAACACTTTGACATGGATGGATGGGACAACTGCTCTGATTCCATGTGAAAATCTATCGATAAGAGAGAGAAGGTAACTTTTAAGGATGTAATCCACAATTTACAAGCACAAAGATATATAAAATTAGATCTATCAATGAAAGAATGCCCTCTTGTCTATCATTCAAAGAATAGACTATTAGATGTAGGCATTTTTCCTTGTTAAAGGAAGCAAGGCATTGCTAATTGATTCCTAATCCCTTTTTAAGGCAGTCTTGGTAGCTAGGATAATAGCTAAGAAGAAATGTATTGAAAGTTTTCACACTTAAGATAGTTAGAAGCAAAGTAAAGTACGTGAGAAAGCTAACCATCAAATTGGAGTGCTAAAGTTTCGACCAAAAAAATAAAAATGGAGTGCTAAATTAAGGAAAGAACTAAAAAACAAAAACATAAAAGTACAAACGAATTACTCCTTGAATTTATTAACGCATCTCCCACCTCTAAACTTACCAAAAAGAAAAAGAACTTTGACTGAATACTAACCCGGTTTTTGCTTTATTTGTTTTCGATGAATGACAAAATTGATTCCGTTGTCGAAAATAATTTTGAAAACATACATGCTATTCATTCAATTTCAAACCACCTAAACGAGAATTTATCCAAGTTTGGGCATATAATTAATGAAAGTCCGAAGCAGAAGTTAATGGAGTGGTTTAGGACCCCTGCATACCCTTGCTTTTTCTTCAACTCCCATCCTTTGATTTTGGCTACACTTTTGAGGGCATCCTCCCACTTTAGCCTCGTTTGGCAACCAAACTTCTCTTCATGCTCCTCCAAAGCGCTGACATACCGTTGAGACTTAAGCTTAACATCACAAGGCTTAACATTGTAGAAAATCGGCATAATCTCCTTCTCGGATGATTTGGATTTCTTGCACTCCACCATGTGTGTGAGTTCGCGAAGGCACCACGCGCTCGAAGCATAACCTTTAGAGAAGATGGGTATGTAGATCTTCGACTTTTCAATGGCCACCGGTAGCTCATCAGCTATTTCTTTACCGACATGGAGCTCTTCCTCGTCAAGGAAAACACGGATGTTTGCTTCTAGCATTTGGTGATAAAGACAATCCGTGAAGGCTTGGCGAGTGTCCGGTCCCCTGAAACTCAAGAAGACGTCGAAGTCAATCGCCGATGGCTCACCGCCGCTTATTCCTGCCTCCGAGCCGTTTCCCATGTCCATTCTCACAAGTATTTTCTTCTGAGGGTTTCCTCCACCGGAGCACCTGAACAAGAAAGGCTCGTTCACTTTACCACCGCTGAAGTTCGTTTGTATTACGCTTCGGACCTCTCTTCCTAGAACTTTCCCCACTGTTTTTCACATAAGAAAAGCAAACCAATTCGAGTCTTCGTCAACTCTTAAATGGCGTAACCAGTACGCGTGGCTTTTTGACCCCAGTGGACTCTGCTTCTTGTAGAGTCGACTTTCACGAACGCCCAATATGTAAGTCGTTCTCATAGGAAATAAAATATTGAGGAAATTACAGTACTAGTCCTTGTTTTCTCCATGATTTCATTTTCGGTCCCCAGCTACGCTTTTTTATTATTTTTTTATTTTTTTTTTTTTTTATTTTTATTTTTTATTTTTTATGGGCACAGACAAATCGAGATTACAATTTTATTTTACTTCCTTAAGTCTAGTATCTTTTTCAAATTAAGTGATATTTTTGACATAGTTTTTTATTAGATTTCTTTTACTTGAAAAGGAAATTCTCACCTTGTATTAGTTAATTTATTTCCTAGATTTGTTTGGGGAGACTTTCTGTTGTCTTTTTTTTTTTTTTTTGGTTGGTGCTCGCATCTTTATTTTCTTTAAACTTAAGCAATTGAAACTTACACATGAAAACGTTGACATGTGGAAGATTTCTCCATGGAAAGAACGAAGCAATGGCCATTATCAACATTGAAATGCATAAAACAGAAACAAATCCACCAAGAGCGCGCATGAATCATTATTTTTTTTTTTCTATTTTTCTGTTTTCGAGAACAATTTTGGGCAACGTAAATCCGCCCTGGTAGCGCAATATCATTTTTCTACTGGAACAATTTTTCAATCTATAAATAAGTTTATAATATAAATGAAAAGTAAAAATTTTCTACTTTTCTATTTTTAGAACAAAAATTTGGAATAAAATCTCTTCTCATCCCTCGTCCTCGCTACTAGTTGGCCGCTCACCCGTCGTTTGCCACCTCCTGCCACCTGCTGGCTGTCATCCTCGCTGGACGCCTCCTGCTGCTCATTACCGTCGGCCACCTAAAAAGAAGAAATTTTGTGTCGTACCAAACGAATTTTTATTTCAAGTATAAAAATTTTATATTATCATCAAACATGTAAAAAAAGTCTATTTTTGGCTAAAAGTTGATTTTTAGAATAGAAATCGCACACAGCATGAGTCCATAAGCAACAACAAAAAAATGAAGGGATCACGACGTGAATCAGGTACTCACAGAGGTAGATTTTCCAAAAGAGTTACTTACATAAAAAAAAAAAAAAAAATTCAGTAAAAAATTTAATAAAAAAATTAAATGAATAAAATTTAAGAAAAAAATAAAAGAAAAGGGCATTGGCTGACAAAAGTAGCCTGGCATGGTTAAAAGCACAACAACAGAGAGCAGAAAAAGGTTGGCACGCGTGGGAAAGGACATACTGGCAAAAGCAGTGGAAATGGTGAGCGAGCGCAAGATTGAATTGCAATTTTCTTTCGTCTTACCGAATATGGTGAGCGCTTGCTTGGCAAATTCCGATGGACGTGCCAGGGCCATTCTGGTATATTCATTCAGCGATAAAAAGACGGATTCCTAGATTGTTTTTTTTTTATTATTATTTTTATTTGGTGGGGAGAGGGAGGATAGGAAGGAGGGAGGGAAGAGTCCTCATCCCGCCGCAAGTCTTGCTTTGGTCATGGGGTTGGGTTTGGTTTGTTTCGTTTTCATTTTCGTACGTCGTTTTTGTTTTTGGTTTATTTCCTTTTTTGCCCTTTTCTGGAGGACAGACGAATTAATTTATTTATCTTCAAATTAATCTTCTTTTCGGACAACTCTTTTTTTTTTTTTTTTCTGTCATGGGAAGACTGATCTTTTTTTTTTTTTTTTTTTTTCTTCTTTTTGGGACGGTCTGCTCCCGCGTTGGGGGGCAGAAGGACAGGGTCCAGTCCGTGATTGTCGGCAGCTCCTCTAGTCTCTCGTTTCATTGTTTTGATTGGTGGCGATGTGATTTTCTCAATCACTATAGGGGCGTGTTTGGACCAGGGGTGTGAGAGAGGGTAGCTATCTTTGGATAGCATTTCTTATTTTTATTGATTTTCAATCATTATCGTCACATGGTAAACTTATTAAAGGGCTAATTATAAAAAAAAAACGCAAAGTTTACCTTGATTGACAATTCTGACCTGAACCTTTTTTTTTATGTCAATAAAAATCACAAATTTTATTTAGTCTCAAATTTAGCCCTGTTAATCGAAGCTTGAGATCTTATAGATTGTGACAAGCGCTTTGGTAGGGAATAGCTTTAGATTCTCCCTTACTATACTTCTTAACAAAATCAATTTATGTATTAAATAAGATCGATCGATTGATGTCCATTTGAAGTAAATTTCAAAGTTTCAAGGAGAGGGCTTGGGCTTGCTCTAGAAAATAAGGTTTTGATTATGAGTTTGGCAAATCTTGTCCACGGCGTCTCTTGATGGGTGGTGGCCCACGTCCACAACTTCATATTATGACAAAGCAGTGGAGGCTAGCCAGAGATATTCAATTCGGAGGTCTTTTCCACTTGCTAGTAAAGTGAACAAGACTACAAATAGTTTCACCATTATTTTTCAAGTTGTGGCAAAAAGGAAAAAAAAACAATGGATAGCGATTTAAATTCGGGTAGCAAGCAATGTGGATTTATTGTTGAGGTAAAATAGTCACATTGGACAATTAAGATTTCAAGTCAACAAGAGTAGATTTGAGATTTAAGTAAAAGTTAGTATTTTTTATAGACCAAAAAAAGTTCATAGCATAATTGTCTTTTTTTTTTTTTTTTTTTCTATGAGCAAATTTGTCATTCTCAAGGTAACTTAGTACTTGGTTTTCTAGTTAATGCATTTTTTACGTCATATCTCAAATCTAATGTTTTCATACAGATTCTGCATAGGGATCGAAAGACGCGCATATTTGCACAGTTAGGCATTGATAATTGAATAGTTGCATAACTATAATTGCCATTTCAGAATAGAATTTTCCTTGAATTATTGTAAATGCATATTTAGTACATTAAGATCGCATTTTTTCTTTTTGTAGTCTTAATCTCTATCTTACATGGATCATATGCAATGAAAAGTATAAAAATAAGTAATTACATCTTGCATGTTAGTAATTTAGATCGTGTCTTCATTGTAAAAAATCACAAAAAAATATGTTTAGGGGTTTATTTAGGGAAATTTAGATTCATTTCCATTTAGAGTGCATTATGCTAAATTTTCGTAATTATAAGAAGGATTTTTAGGAAAGCAACTTATTTTGACAAGTTGCATCCGCAATTCCGCATATATATATCCCTCGACACATTATACATCTCAGAAGTCTTGCACAGACTTCCCATTCACCACTTACTGGGTCTTACCTTGAAGCTCAACATCGAGGCCTTATGTCATTTTATCAGATGCGGCTTGGGTTTTTATTTTACTCCAACTTTATTTATTTTAACTGCTTTGATTATTGATTTTTTATTTTGCCTGATCAATGAAAGGCTCGTTCACTTTGCGTTTGCATAAGAAGTAGATTGACTAGCCACCACTGAATTTCGTTTATATTATGCTTGAGAGTCCTATTTCTATACGCGAATTTTAATTTAGATTAAATATGACACGGATGTATCAATTTGAGAATTTTTGTGGTATTTACTTTTATTTTTTAACGCAACACAGAAAAATCGAGATTGCAATTTTTATTTTATTTCCTTTAACTCTAGGGCTTCTCAAATCCTACCTTTAGAAAGGTGATTTTTTTGTAAAATAAATTTATGAGTAGATTTCCACTGAACAGTAAACTTCCTGATTTATAGCTAATTCCTTTCCTAGATATATTTGGAGTGACTTTTGTTTTTGTATTTTTTTGTGGCACTCACTCTTTGGCTTTCTTTAGTATTAAGCAATCGAAACTTTCTCATAAAAATGTTGACATGTACATTCACCTAAAGTTTTTTCATAATTCTCTAAAATTTAAATTACAATATTAATAAATTTGATGGGAAAGCAAAAAGTTGTTCTTACTTTTATAAGGCCAAACAAATAGACCCTGATCTCTAGGTTCTTTTATGGATTCAACTCTTTGAATTCAGATGTGAAAATTAAGTTTTTATTTCCCCTTTTGTGCTTAGTGATTGGTTCCAGGCCTTTTATTAAGCATTCTGAGTTTTGCAACCACACTTACAACACAAAAAAAAAAAAAAAAAAAATCGTAAAAACAGCAAGAAATTAACTAACATTTGCAATTCCAGTACAAATTAGACCATCAATTTTCTAAAAAGGGGCACGAAAATGCCCATTATCAACCTTGAAATGCGCAAGACAGAAACAGATCCACCAAATTGCACACTATATGAGTCCACCCGCAAGCAACAGACAAAGAAAAAAGAAGGAATCACTGAGCGAATCAAGTACTCACAAATTCGACCAAAAAAAAAACGTACTCACAAAGGAAAGAGAAAAGTCTCCACTAGTTCCGTCCGATTCTACTTTCGACCACCGGTTCTCAGGCAGAACCGTGAGTTTAGCATAATACAATGGGAACAGAATTAATTATTATGGTTGAGACGGCACTGACGTTCACCCCTATTTTTAATTGTACTTATTTGACAGTGGAGCATGTAACTCGTCTTTTTTTTTATTTGACGTTCAAAAGGAATTACGCTTAGCCGCCAATCTCTTTCTCTCTGGCTTGAATGTTGGGTTAACAAGCTTTCCTTTTTTTCTGTCGTTGCTTTAATGGATACTTTTGCTTTTTAAATGATCGCAATATTCTCCATTTACGAAAAGTTAAAGTAAGCTCTTGTAGAAGAACTCAATATCAAATCTAAGAAGCCGCGTTGATATCTTTTTTATTAGCAAAAGCAAAATTTCAAAGTTAGCTTAATCAATCTATCTAAACCAAACCAAACCATGTATATCAATGGTAAGTTTATTTGATTTCCTGCACATTGTTTTGTAATAAATTTTGACTAAATAAAACAGTTAAACAAATTTTAATTTTCTTTTTTGACATTAATTTTTGAAATTTTACTATCATAATACATCACTTTGGGTCCATTTATTTCGCAAAATTTTTCCTTTTGGAAAGCATTCTTCATAATTTTTGTCATTTTTCGTGTAGGAAAATGAGTCAATAAAAACAATTATCATGATTAGTAAAAACTTATACTCAAATTTAGTAAATAAATTATTTAAAAACTTAGAATTTTTTTTTCTTTTTGTAAATATGACAAGACTTCGGCACTTAGAGTATCCCGATTATTCCTTTGAGATACTTTTGGTTGTACTGAAAAATGAATTGCGACTATCTTGCCCCTACTGATGCTCGGTCTAAGAGAGGATGGCTACTTTTGCGTAGCATTTTATACTCTTTTTTTGGAACATCTGAGAGAATTTCAGAGTGACTTTGATTTATCTCATAACAAAATATTGACAACATAATGTGCTATAAGTGGGCAACTAGATTCTTTCAAGTGTCACCTGCAATAAAAAATTATCATAAATAATAATAATAATAATAATAATAATAATAATAATAATAATAATTATTATTATTATTATTATTATTATTATTATTATTATTATTATTATTAATTAAAAAATTAAAGAAAAGGAATTGGCAGGCAAAAGCAGCTTGGCATGTACGCATAAAAGCACAATAACAGAGAAGAAAAAAGAGGGCACGCGTCAAAAAGGACAAACCGGCGAAAGCAGCGGGGAAAAAGGGAAAATGGAAAGAAAAAATAAAGAGGAAAGATAAGATAAAAAAGAGAAAAGTTCAAAAAATTTACAAATTATAAAAAATGTCCACCTTAGCATGGTCGTATTGCATAAGGTTGCCGATAATGTTTAGAAGTCTTTAAAAGATTTAGGATTAAATTAATAATTCATCAAAAATTTTAAGATTAAATTGACACAATTAAAATTGGTAAGTTGGCATAAATTTTATAATTAAATTAATATAATTAAAATATTTAAAATTGAATTTGTTGCTGAGCTATAAATTTAGACTTTTTGAATAATTTTTCTTCATCGCTAGCCATATTTGATACCAAAATTTTTCATAACTGTCAGTCTGTCACTTACATTAAAAAAAAACAAAAAATAATTAAACGAATAAAAATGACAAAAACAGAGAAAAGGGAATTGGCAGACCAAAACAGCCTGGCATGGGGCGCATAAAAGCAGAGCAACAGAGAGGAAATGGCAGAACGCTCGGTGTGTAAAAAGATGCCGAGCGATGCTCGTGCTCGGTGGGGCATGGATATTTGGTTTCCCGTTTTCATGTTTAATTAAGTTAACTTAGTACTTGGTTTTCTATTCAATGCATTTTTTTTTATATAAATGTCTGGAGAAAAATAAATAATTAAAAATTTAAAAGGAAAGAACGAGGGAGACCAAAACAGCCTGCCATGCAACCCATGAAAGCACGAGAATAGAGAAAATGGTTAATACCATGAAAAAAACTCAAAATGATACACTTACAATAAATTTACCTCAAAATTTCAAAGTCAGCTTAATTGATCCACCAAAACGAATCCAAACCATGTATCTCAATGGTAAGTTGAATTGATTTCCTATACATTGGTTTGTAATTAATTGTTATCAACCAAATAAAATAGTTAAACAAATTTTAATCTTCCTTTTGACATTAACTTTTGAACTATTATTACCATAATACATTTCTTAGGACCTGTTTGTTACGTGAAAAAATTTCTATCGGAAAATATTCTCCATAATTTTTGGTGTTTGGATCACTTTGGTATATGACTCAATAAAAAAATATTCTCATGGTCAATGGAAAACTCATACACAAATTTAATATAATGAATTCCTTAAACATTAGAAAATATTTTTTGATATATGACAAGACTCCGACACTTGGATTATCCTGATTACTCCTTTGAAGAACTTTTGAATATACTGTGAAAAATGAATTGCAATTTTCTTTCACCTACCAATGCTCGGTCTCGGAGTGGGTGGCTATCTTTGCATAGCATTTCTTATTATTTCGGGAATAGCAAGACAATTAAGAATGACTTTGATTTACCTCAAAACAAAATGCTGACAATATGGCGTGCTCTATGCCGGCACCATGGTTTATCCAAGGTGTCATTGCATTAAAAAATAAAAATAAATAATAATAATAATAATAATAAATAAATAAATAAATAAAGGCAGGGATATTTATGCTCCCACGTAATAGTTGATTGAGGGGAAGGTCCAGATATTTGGTTGGCTGTTTTCATGTTTAAGGCTCCATTTATTTTGGAGAACTAGATAATTTGAAAATTATTTTTAATTATTATTTCTATTATCTATATAAATGAATATACGAAAAATATTTTCATCATTCATGAAAATATTTAATAATAAATTGTTAGCAATGATGATAACATTTTTTATTGGCTAATTGTTTCAAATAATACAAGCAATCATTTTTTTTCTAAAAATGCTTTCTCATCATTAATTTTCCGTGATAAAAATTTAAGCCTAAGTTAACTTAGTACATGATTTTCTAGTAAATGCATTCTTTATATCATTTCTCAAGATCTAATGTCTGCACAAATGTAGATGCATATTTTAGGACATTAAAATCGCTTTTTTTTTTTTTTTTTGTAGTTTTTATTGCTATCTTGCATGAATGAAATGTAATAAAAAGTACCCAAAAAACAAAAATTACTTCTTGCATGTCAGTAATTTGGCTTGTTTCTTCTTAAAAATATCATAAAAATATGTTTAGGGGTCCCTTTGGGGATAGTTAGATTTATTTGCATTATATTTGTATTATTCTTCGAGTATTGTGTTCCATTTAAATTACATTATGCCAATTTTTCATTTTAAGGAGCTTCGCAAGTTACATCTGCATATTTATGTATCCTTAAAAACAGGGTCATTTTAGAAAACTTCCACGGACTTTCCATTTACCACTTCCTGGGTCATGTCCCGATGCTTATTAACGAGGCCTATTTTATTTTATCGGATGAGGCTCGGATTTTATTTTACTCGCACTTTAGTTATTTTCGCCTGAGGGTTTCTCTGTCGGAGCATAAAAAGTAGGTTGAGTATCCACCACTGAATTTCGTATGTATTACGCTTGACTTAAGAGTTAAGATATCTATTCCTAGAACATTCCCTAGTCGAATGGTCTTTGGATAGCACTAACCAAAACCGAATTTTCTAGTCGAGTCTACGTCAACCCTAAAACAACTGTTTTTGGTTTTTTTGGGTCGAACCTTATGGTAGACTTGACTTTTGACAAACTCACAATATGCAAGTCCTTTTAAATGGATATCAAATATTCAGAAAACTACGGTATATATATATTTTTTTTGACTGAGGAATCGCTTGGAGATTACTCTTTGGGGATCACATGACCCTTTAGTATCCGGTGGCACCGTCAGACCTTGCCGCAAGCCGCTATTTAAACATAAACCTCGGGAAAGGCTAGCTTAGGACCCCAACACCAGGACTTCCAACTTTAAATACTTTAGTAACAAGAGGGTTTGAACCCTCGACTGCGATGAGGGAGAGAACTCACACCAATTCAAAACTATGGTATTAGTCCTTGTATTCCCAATATTCCATTTTCGGTCCCCGCTATGCTTTTTTTTTTTTTTTTTTTTTTTTGTGGGCACAAACAAATCGAGATTATAGTTTTGTTTTACTTCCTTAACTCTAGGTTTTTTCAGATACTGATTTCAAATATAGGTGATATTTTTGAAATGGATTTATGATTAGATTTCTTTTACTCAAACAGTAAATTTTCACGTTTATTAGCTAATCGTTTCCTAGATCAAACAGACCTTATCTTTTACTTTGTTGTATTTTTTACTGTCGCCCTTTGACTTTCTTTAATCTTGAGTAATTATTTTTTTGACCCCCCAAAAAAAGGTAATGATTGCATTCATCTAAAAATATTGGCACGTACGTTCGCCTACATATTTTTCATAACATTCTAAAATTTAATTAGCACTTCAAGCTTTGGTGGGAAAGCAAAAATAAGTTCTTACTTTTTTTATAAGGAACTCGTTTTCGCTTCATGAAGTACTGCCATTTGCTCAAAAAAAAAAAAAAGTACTGCCAAAATGTCCCCCTACTTTTGGTCTGAATTTTTTAAACAATTAGCTTTTCATGGACATTTTCTGCTAAGAGTCGGCAAACGACCTATTTAGACAATTTCCGAGCGACTTCCGTCTTTCACAATTCAAAGATGGCAGCTGAGTTAGCGATTTGAATTGTCCCATGTTCCTTTTGTTCATAGCTTTTCCAATCTTTTATCTAACACGCATTTGAATTGATACACATTGTGAATCTTCTTGGCACAATCCGATTTCCGATTTTAGCGTCCCAATTATATAAGCGCATGAGTTACAAAAAAGGAAGGAAAAAAATTATCTTTTTAGAGGGGCCTTCGAAATTAGGAATAAATATATTAGAAGTCCTAAAACTTATCATGAAAGTGTGATTGAGTCTTAAAATTTTCAAAAAAGTATAATTGAGTCTAACTCTTTTAAAAGTACAATGAAGTCCTAAAAGTTGTCATGAAGTGCAATTGAGTTCTACAATTAAAAGTGTAATCACTGGAAATACTTAATTTGATCAATTTGGTAAGTTTTATAATTTGATTGTATTTTTGAAGTTTTTAGGACTTCATTACACTTTTGTGAGACTTAATTGCACTTTTTGAAAGTTTTAAGGTTAAATTGCACTTTTTATTTATTTATAAGTTTTAGAACTTTTAATGCACTTATCCTTCGGAATTACAATTGTGAAAGAGTACTTTGGAGTGGGTGAACCATGTCTTTGGAGATATAGATAGAACAGACATTTGTGCGTTCTATAAGGACTAAAGAGAAATTGCTATACTAGGTGTTTCGGAATAATATGTCTGATCAAATCCATAACCCAACTCTGTTTGATGAACTTAACCATCTCTCAAACACATTTCATCCGAATTTCCCAACTCATTTTCCAAGCGAATTCGTGTCCAAAGCAGATTTCACTCAGCAAAGCTTAGGTAGAGCACACATTTGTGTTAATTATTAGCGAGGGAGCGATGAAACAAGCTTCCCTTGTTGTTGAAATGATTGTGCGGGATGACAAGTCTTGAGGGAAACTTCTTGTCGCTTCAAGTTGCTCAGACCCATGCTTAAACTCTAACCTCATGAGATGCGTGTTGGTCTCTCGAATAAGGCAGCTCGTTCTTCTTTGTCACAGCTTTAGCAAGTGATCCTCAACATGAAAAATCATCAAATAACGACAAGCAAATATTTCCCGACCTCAGGTGGTAACTTGGAACCAAATTCCCAACTAAGCAAGATCAAGCAAAACGGCTGGTGTGCTCAAATTTTAGCTCAACCAAATCACCAAAACACTTCACAACAAGGATTCTGGAATCAGGGATTTTATTGTCCCTACTCAATTTTCTACTATATTGGCCAATGTTCATCTTTGGTTTCCGTGGTTTCCGTGGTCTCCATGGACTCGGGGGTGACTTCCCTAGGAAGTTTTGTTCCCCTCTAGCTCATCCCGTCCACCAAAACACTCAGCATGCAAATCCACAGTTAATGATAGACCAAAATCCTATTCAATCTCCTTATCCAGCTTATTCTACCTAAGTGCACTAGACTTATAATCCCTGAATAAAGCCGAGGAAGACACCGACAGATGATTATTATCATGTCTTAAGTGAAGCAATTCCTTTGAGGCATATCATTAAACAGTCACCGTGCATTATCCATTTGGCCGCAATGGATCAATAGCTAAGAAAAACTTCCTGACACCTCGAAGCAGATATAACAGAGACAATGTCAGAATGAGTGATTTAGACTTCGTTTAGGAAGATCCTAGTAGTACCGGTCGCACGTGGAGCGAATCATGGATCAGTTCCTGCTGTTGAGCTTGAGACTGCGGCAGGGATGAAGCGACAGGAGCTTCGTGTATGGAGGTTGTGGTTGCGGAGAAGAAGAGGGCTCCATAGAAAGGAAGATGGCGAAACAACTGAGAGAGAGCGACGGAGAGAGAGTTTGGAGGGCCGACCCCAACTTGAGCTACAGTGATCGGGCTTTATGGATGGGCTGGATTAGTGACCCGATGGGCTGGGAGCTTTATTTATTTTTCTTTTATTATATCTTTATTTAAATTTTAACAAAACTCCAATATTTAATTTGCCAGTAAAAATTCAGATGCCAACACAGTTACTTTTTTTTTCCAGCAAATTTGCTCTTCAGCGGTCATAAATTACTGCATTTGTATCATTCTCCTACCCTTTAGTTTGCTAGTAATCATTCAATTTTAAAAGAAATCGCTAGTAATCACACTTTAGATACCTTTACTTTGAAAAACCATTTATTTTCCTGTCGAAAGGCAACAACAAATCCACATTCACAAAAATCCAACAATTTCCATCTATACTACATTTTTCACCTTTTGGTGAAACACATTTAAAATTAGGTGAGGTCTATAGGTGCGTTTGGTTTAGCATTTTAAAAGTCCATTATGAAAATACAAAACAGTTTAGCCTAAAGGATTTTGGGTAAATGCAAAGGCCGTTTGGTAAACTATGCTTTGAAAAATAACTTTGAGAGAAATGCCGTTTAGTAAAAAACACATTTGAGGAGCCTTTTGGGTGAGTAATATTAGTTTTTTTTTTTAATTTTTATTTTTTATAATTGAAAAAATAATATATTGAATTTTTAAATAATAATTTTGACAATAATGCTAAAAAAATCAAATATATATAGCTAAAAAATCAAATATATATAATTTTTTAAAAAAAAAAAGACCAAGGCGGCGAGTGTTCGATATAAAAAATAATAATTAAGATCCACGATTTTTTATTACATAAGCGTTAGGTGTTCTTGGTTTATGAGTACATGATGGAAGGGGAGTGCAATTGTGTTTTGAGAATTTATGTACTTATCCACTAACATGTGAAGTGATCATGCATGTGCGCAATCATTAAAATAATAATCATAGCTACCAAAATCTTAATTGAAATAAAATTAAACACGTGCAATTAAACATAATTAGATATACAAATTAAATATACGATATAATCAAAATACGAGCAAGTAAAGGCCTAATTACACTAAGAAGGTAAAATATGGCAATTCCTAACCAAACCCCATCATTTTTTCATTTTCGAAAATTTTTAATTTTTTCGCAAAATTTTATTTTTATTTTTTTATTTTTTTGGGCGAACGGGTTTAGTTCGGTCCATTCGACCCGGGTTCAGCCCCGGTTGGCGTGGATCGGGTCAGCAGCTGGGTGGGCTTGAAGCGTGGACCCGCCCCAAGAGGTCCCCCTCCTCTCTTTTTAAAATAAACCGGAGTCCACAAGCCCACACTAAACCAGCCCAAAGCGGCCTAAGCCCGATTTGTTCAAAAACCCTACCCGCTTCACGACCTATGCGTAACCCACTTCGAAAGAAAACCCTACCTAGATCTACCTTTTCTCTCCCTTACTCCTTCATAGTGCGACGAGGGCGGTCGGGGACGGCGGCGAAGATGACGTAGTGAACGGCGGTAGTGTGGACAGCGGCAGCAACACGATGAGTGATGGTACGACGATGGGTAGCAATGGAGACGAGCGGAGGTGCGGCTTGGATAGCATCGGGCAAGTGGCAGGCGGGTCATAGGCCAGCGTGGTGAGGGCTTCGACTGCCGGCGGCAGCGGGAATGACAATGGCGAGGGTTGCAACGGCGATAGCGTTTAGAGCTGGAGGGCGACGGCTCAAATGGCGTCGGGGTTGGACGGCGGTGGCTCGTGATGTAGCGGAGGGCAATGACTCCCAGATCTGATCAAGCGTGATTAGATCTAGGCTTTTGGCAGGCCCCTGGCCTCGGATCTTCGGATCGAAGGCTCTAAGTTCGTCTTGCTGCTCCCTCTAGTCTCGATTGGCTCGGCGTTGGGAGCAACGGCAGCATTGCAGCTTCGGGTTGCAAGGGATGGCGTTTGGAGGGCAACGGCAGCGTCATGGCTTCGGGCGAGGAAGGCACGACAACGGGCGACCGCGTTTGGGCGAGCTGTTGCGATAGTTGCTGCGGTGTCGGCGAAGGAGGGTGGTAACAACGATGGCATTGTCGACGACGCCTCCTCTGATTTCTCTCTCTCTCTTCGGCTTTCTCCTTCTCGAGCTCCCTCTCCCTCTCTGTCTTCTTCAAGCTCTCTGCCTCTCTCTCTAGTTCTCCCTCCTAGCTTTCTCTCTAGCTTTTCTTTAGTCTTGTGTCTCAAGTTTCCCTTTTTTATTTTCTATTGCTACCTGTCCCTCATTTTGCAAGTGCACGTGAAGGAAGAAGATAGCTGGGCATGGGCTAGGCTGAAGGAGGAAGGAGTTGGGCCGGGCCCTGCGCGTAAGAGAGAGGGGAAAAGAGGAGGGCCGGTTGGGGCCAAGGCCAAATTCAGCCCGACCTAGACCCTCATGCGTCTCCTTTTTTTTGTTGTTTTTTTTTTTAGCGACTAATTCCTAATTTTGTATGCAATTAAGTCTTAAGTAAAATCGTAAAATTTAGGTGTCAACACCTTTTGGTCTTCATCAAGCGTTTCACAGAGGTGTGAGCGTACCGGAGGAGGAAGTATCTGAAACTCTCTTTTTAGATAGCCAAGAATGGAGTCCAAACTCTACAAAGCCATTATGAGAGGAAACGTGACTTCTTTGCTAGAGTTGCTCACAAAGATTAGCTACTTCTTGATAGAATCATGATTAGGAATCACACTGAGACTCCTCTACACACCGCAACCATGCCTGGACACTTGGAATTTGTGGAAGAGGCCTTAGACCAAAAGGCTGAGCTAGCAAGAGAGCAAGACTTTAGATTTTGACCCCACTTCATCTCACGGCAGCAAAAGGGTACCTTAACATAGTGGCAAGCTTGTTAAGAGTCAACCATGAAATATGTTTCATTCGTGAAAAATACAAAAGAAACCCTCTTCATGTCACAGCCATGAAAGGGCATGTGGATGTGTTGGAACGTTTGGTTCAAGCGAGACCTAACGTGACCCGTAGTATCGTTGAACATGGCGAGATGATCCTACAAATATGAGTGAAACACAATAGACTGGAATCTTTGAAGCTTTTGGTAGATATCTTGGGTTATGATCAATTTATCAACTCAAGGGACGGACATGGCTACATGATTTTACATTTAGCTGCTATAGATAGACAAACTAAGGTGTTTTCATACAATTAGGACTCTGTGTTGGTCAAATTTAGTGATCTTATCAACCAAAAAGGTGATTCCAGGATACGCAAACGTTATAGAAATATTAGGAAACTAAAAGATGTCCATTTAAAAATCATCACAGGTTATGATTTTTGGAAAAGAAATCATTGGTTTGGATAATTAATAACAAACTTTTGGGGTAAGAACACCGGGAGTGTCAAAACTTTCCTATGGCGCTCACTTAAGTGCAAAAACCCTTTTTTCACTTACTTGAGTGTCACATCGAAGTATATTGATCACTTAAGTGCTAATTTAAGCAAATTATTCTACGTGGATTTTTTTGAATTTTTTTGAATTTTTTGTTTCTATTTTTATTTTGCTTTTTTTTTTTTAAAGTTGGCAAGGGTCACCGATGACCCTCACCGGTCAGTCGCAAAACCCTTGGCCAATTAGGCAAGGGCTGCCTCGGCCTTCGCCATGAAGGCCCTAGGCAAGGTCGTCGGGGCCTCATTGGCTGTTGGTGAGGCTACGATGGCCCTCACCAGCTTTGGGCAATGTCACTAAGGGCCTTCGCAGCCAAGGGCGAGGCAGCCCTCACCTAATTTGGGCGGCTATTTCGTGGCTGGCGAGGGTTGTCATGTAACATCCTCGATTTTGACCTAGTAAGGATTAGCCATAATGTTCTGAATGGATCGACCATGGTCCATTGGTCATGGATCGATCGGTTTGATTGGCAAAGAATCACGAGATCGGTCATGGTCCGACCGACCGACCAACAGGTCACGAATTGGTTGAGGTGTCAGTTGTGATTTTCTACTGACCATACTGATGGGATAGGATTATTAGCAAATAAGATGACCTTTCAATCACGAAGATTGGTTATGGGATGATTTTGGATCAGCGGATGATCATGGGTCGATCCAAGCGGTCACGGTGCCCGACCGCGGGTGATTCCACCTAGCTATGCACCAATACATGGATGATTCGAATTAATCAAATGCAACCATCTTTCGATAAAAAAAAAATGCGTCATTCCTTATTTAATTCTTAGTGATTAGAACATAATCTTGAATTGGTGATGCTCGATCATGGATCGGTAATACTCGACTATGAGCCCTACTTGGTGGATTGGGTGCCGATTGGAATGAGCCTAGGGATAGACCCGGCTATTTTGTTACTAATTATAAGGTCCATTAGTGTCTTGGCTTAGTGCTAGGCCATGGGTAGCCTTAGGATTGGTCTCGAATTGATCAAAGGACAACCGATCTTATTGGACGACTAACTGTCCAAAGGAACGGTTTAGGCGAATATGGGACGCGATGGCCGAATCTCGGGTGTACATGATTTAATTTTTCAAGGTGTACTTAATGATTCCTTCTTTGGCCCTGAAACCAACTTGAATGATAGAATTCTCTAGATTGCATTTTTAATGAAGAAAAACATAAATGTAAGGACAATTCTAGAAACCCCTCATTAAATGAAGGGTGAGTTGTCCTTTGAATAGTTAAAAGTCATGATGGCAGCCAAAGTATGTTTGAAGATTATGGAAAAGACGGCACATATGTGAACCAATTAGAGACTGATACACAAACTCTCATTAATGACCGAAGGCTCTAGAATTGTCGAGTTGGCAACTATAGTACCATTATTTTCAAACTTAATTAAATGCTCATTAAATGCGGGTATAGGTGGACCAATGGGAGAGTGAAAAGCAGCCCGTCATTGATGATGCCTAAGGACTAGATTGCCAAGTGAAACCTTTAGCCATGCCAACTCACTTTTTAGATGTAATCATGAGGTAAAGTAGGCTTGCCAACTAAGGACTTTAGGGGGACACTTGGAAAAATTAGAGTGGACCATTTGGCTTGGTAATGATGGCTTGAGATTTGCCTTGGATAAGAAGTTAGTAATTCATGCTTAGGTGTCTTCTAGAATCTTATGTTATGATGAGCTTAAAGGATAGCCTTGGAAAACAAAGCAAGAACCAATCAATCAAGAGAAGACATTAAGCATCAAATGGGCTTATGTGTCCCTTAGGACCATAGGCATATCATGAGCTTAAATTGAGCCTTGGATAGCAAGTCAATAGGTGGTCTAAGAAGAAAATGACAAGTGTTCTCTTAGGATGCTAGGCATGCCACCTTACAAAATAGGCTTGCCACCTTGATGCCATAGTCGTGCCACTCTAAGAAACGTGATTGGACCGCTTGGATGAGTAATGATGAGATTAGTGCCTATAAATAAATGGAGGCCCCATTCATTTCCATCATTGGAACTCCTTTTCCATTCACACACCATTCTCCCATTTCTCTCCTTTCTCTCGGCCGCACACCACCAACCTTTCAAGTCATTCAAGTTAGTTCTTGAGGTTTGTTAAGGTAAGTAAGATCCCTATGTCTCCTCTAGGGCGGTAGTTTCCATTGTTAAGTCTAGTTAGATGCTCATCAGTCAAAGCCGTGGATATGATGTTGGATCTTTTGTATGGTTTTACTTATGTTTTTGCTTGAACATGTGCTTGAGTCGTGTATGTTAAGAATGGAATCAAGGTTCGTTCGAGTTGAGTTTATCGCAAGGCAAGGTCGCCTCAAGCCATAAAGCCTTGGTTTTGGCATAAATATGATGCTGGGTCCAAGTCTCGCTTGGTGTGAGAATCGCCCGAGGCAGCAAGGTCTTAAGTCGATATTGAGGCGTGTCGATCTTATGCCTTGATCGGTAAGGGGATCGTCCAAATCCATGAGATCTAGGTAAGGCACCAAGCATGTCGATTTCTATAGTCCAAATGGACACAGGGACTTTGTGCTTGGCATTAAATGAAAGCACGAGTCGAGGGTCATTCTCGATGCATGTGCATTCACATCGGGTTGGAGTCGAGGTCCGTCGAGCTTGGGATCGTCAGTAAAGTGAGGTGTACCCAAGCCTCGAGATGTTGGATCAGTATTGAGGTGTACCATTTCCGAGCCTTGTTCGGTGTAGGGATCAACGCTAAGTGGTTGATTTGAGTTACGGACCAAAGGTCGCTCCCAAAACACTTGTTAGCAAAGTATGAAAATTCATGACACACACGAACGAATGAGCACGCCTTCGGGCCATACATGTGTTGACTAAGAGATAAAATAAGAACCCGCTTGTATGATGCATTTATGCATGCACTTAAAGAGGAAAAGGCGCTTGTCATCACACAGCGTTGGTGGCAATGCCTCATTCATTGAATGGGATGCCTCGATTGAGCTGTGTTGCCTAGGTTTTGGACTCGGAAGCCTCGAGAAGCTAGCCCCAAGAAGCATCATTCAAGCCGAGTGGCCTTAGTTGAGTCAGGAAGCCTAGCAAGAAGTTGGAAGCCCCGATCGAGTCAGGAGGGTCTGGTCGAGCTAGGACGACATTAAATGAATTTGCATAAATGCCGGTATTTGTGTAAGTATGATATGTTGGTATATTTATTGATAAGCCAAAGGTAAGTGTGCATTGAAGCATGTTGCGATGGACATTTGCATGTAGTCAAGGGTAGCAACAAGTTTGCTATTGATCTGCCATCGACGCTGTCTACAAGTGTTGTACTTGCTAAGCTTCGATGATGAGATGCTTTCTTAATAGAGAACTAGGAATTTTACTTATTGAGTTTCCCCAAAACTCATCCCTCATCTTTCAATCTAGTAGGCATGGAAGTCTCATGTCAATATTGAGAGTTGCAGTCACGCTAGAAGAGATAAGACTTCCTTGGCCTATGTGGAAAACATGTACCTTGTGATGTAAAAAAAAAAAAAAAAAAGAGGGCCCGTAGAGAAATGGGCTTTTAAAAGTACTAATATAATAAAAGTCAATGTGTTCAGTGTGATGTATGTTCTAGTCTTCCAGCTGTTGTTTGTCCGGAGAGTTATTTGTTCATGTTTCCACATGTGCATGATAATAAGAAAAAAAGAATCGGCATGACAACAAGTCTCGGGACATCGTGAAATAACCCTTGTCACTCGTGACCTTGGAGATGGAGTTAGGGTCGTAACATGTCGAGCATTAAAAAAAAAAAATTAAAGTAATAAATTAAAATAATAAATATTAATTTTTTTAAAAATTATCTACATCAGTACCGACGAAGCCATGTTGGACGAAACGTCCACGTTGGATTTTCCGGCGAGGCAAATCGAAATTAGCACTCAAGTGATCAAGTTTTCAAATTTGTGATACTCAATTTTTTTTTTTTTTTTTTTTGCACTTAAGTGAGCACCGTATGAAAATTTTAGCATTCTTAGTGTTCTTATCCCCAAACTATTTCTTATCTAGATTTGAAGGAACATACAACTAGAGATGGTATAAGAGATTCCACAAGGAATGACCCAAGCTATTTTTATCTAGATTTGAAGGAACATACAACCAAAGATGGTATAAGGGATTCCACAAGGAATGAGTTTCCCTTTTGTAGGCATCAAATAATAGGCACAGACATCACAAAGTTTAAAAACACTACTAGCAAAGTTAATCATGAAAAGCATATAACAGGGGCTTGTTTAGTTCAAGTTTGACCTCAATTAGTGCATTCCAGTGTTACTTCTTTGCAGACTATACTCTTCCTGACTAATAAAGGAGTTAACCCAAACATTATGAACTCCAAAAGTGTCATAGCACTTGCCTTATTAACACAAGGCGAAAGCGTGGAAAGAGCCTCCGAGATTGTGGATTATGTTCCTCAAACTCTAGAGAATCATGACCCATCCAAATGAATATTCTATGCGGATAACACGGTCACCGCCTCTCATCACCTGTAGGGAAAGAAAAAAAAAGGAAAAGAAAGCAAAAATGGTAAAACAATATGAATAAGACGCTAACGATGATGGCAATATTATTAGCAACCGTGGCATTCCAAGCAGGCATGACCCCACCTGGTGGTATTTGGCAATATCATTTCGACGGCAATGAAAAGCATCCGCACATATTGCGGGCGACTCTCTAATGGCTCAAAGATACACGGATGAGTACTCCATGTTCATAGCTTGTAACATGATTAGCTTTGTCGAATCGCTTAGCATCATTATGCCTCTCAGAAGTGGTCTTCCTTTAACACAGCGTCGGATCTTCATGGGATTACTATGTTGACCATGTGGGTTGCGATAACCTTCACAATGGCGACTTCTACAATCTCCATATTAGTATTCACACGGAACAACAAAAGGAATACTGCATATCAAATAGTTGGGATTGTAGTGTTGGTGTGAGCTATATTGATGGTGAGAGTGCTAGTATGAACAAAATAAAGGAGTTAGGGAAGAGAATAAGAACACAAGATTTGTAGTGATTTGGCTTAATCCAAGCCTACGTCCACTCTCCCACGATGACAGCCTTCTTGGCTAGATTCCAATATGCAATCAACAAGAGATTACAACTTCGAGTGCAAACACTTAGTAGATCACACTATCTCACTAAATCACTCTCTTGGTATTTCTCTCACGATTACAAACGTTTAAGCTCTCAAGAGACAAGTATATGATCGAAAGTCGCTCAGACTTTGGAATTATAAATTCTACGCTTTGTCTCTTACTTGCTCATCGGTCCTTCATCTCCTTAAATACTCCTCCACTTCCAAACTACCCGTTGGACGGTATCCGGAGAATCGTCTTCCAATATACCCATTGGACAGCTCGTATCTAGAAGATTTGGTAGCCGTTGAGTGACAAAGGTAAAATCCCAAATTGATTCCGATCGCCCATACAAACAAAATCTTGGTTTCCATAAGTAAAGCTTCTTCGTATAGAATTCTTGTCTTCAAGATCCAATCGTCAATCAATTAGATTGAATTAATCAAATCAATCTTGATGTGGAATCCAAACCAGATCACCAGCCGTTGTATGATTGGGCTTGAGTTACGATTCATCGAATGCGGATGTAAAGTCTGAGTCTCGTAGACTTTACAATATGAGTCTAGACTTTACAATCTGGTCCGAACATCTCGCTTCGAACAGATTTAGCTTTAAGGTACGTACCCGGTTCGGCTTCAAGCATAGAGTCTGTCTTCGGTTTATCATTCACGTTCGATCTGGAATTTGTCGAGTAAGCAAACTTCGATGTAGAATAGATTTTGACACTAAAGTCTGGCAGTCTTCAAACTTTGAGTCTCGAGTCTAGCAGTCTTGGACTTTGACACGAAGTCTAGAAATCTTCAAAATATACTTTGGACATATGTTACGTTCGGTCTTACGGTCGTCTTCGACTTTGATAATATCCTTTACATGTTCTATTATCTGCATGGTCTATTACTCAACCATCAAACATGTTAGTAGCATTTGATTTATTTTGTCATCTTTAAAACATCATAAGGGATTTCCCTAACAGATGGCTCTTCTTTTCAAATGCCACCTTGTATGCTTGATCTTGAAATTGTTATGCAAAGTCCTGAAAGTGATACTCAAAGTCCTGAAGTTCATCTGCAATGCCTTGAAGAAACAGAAGCGAGAGGATGTTATAGTTTAGTGGTTGTATATCACTACAAATGTGTTTATCCCAAAAGAAGTGCATTAAGCCATGAGGCCATGAAAGATTAGATTCTATATAGTACGTGCCATTCAGTGTGCGACCATACAAAGTATCGACAATATATTAGAGAATGCATGTATGTGTGTATGTGCTTGTGAAGATTATAAATGTTTAGAGTGTGTTTAATGTAAGTAAAAGATGGGGTTTACAAGTATAATGGATGGATGTTTTACTTGATTTGACTTATGGCGGTTACAACTAAGGAAACCCACGGCAGCGAGAATGTATCGAATTAGTGCGTGTAGAGTGTGACATTGGATGTAAAGTCAAAATGAAAAAAAAATCTTGGCCATTGGGATCAATTTTGTGTAGCCGGGCTGGTCAAAGCGGTAAGTTATTGACGTTGTAGAATTGTAAGTTTTATCATTAGTTGGGGGAAATTATGACAATCAAGGATTATTACTTATGGACATGCTCCATTGATTATGGACTTGAAAGAAATGTTGTGATCGTTTAAGTAAGTTACTAAGAATAGACATTGTTTGCATTTGGTCTATGTAAGCCAAGTTCACGCGTTCGTATATGTCCATTTTTGTAAGGAAAGGTAAGGACCGGTGTTGATATATCCCTGATTATTCGATGAAATTATTGCAGAGAATTATGGTCTTTGATCTTAGCCAGTCATGTCTTAAATTGTGTGAAAAATGCCTGGCCGTTGTTTGAGGGAAGAACATAGTTGCAATGAAGCATTGTGACAATAGCGAATTTCAAAGGACGTCAAGTCGACAAGGGGACATGTTGAAACTCACCACCTCTCCCTCTTCCATTTTCCAAATCTCTCTCTATGGTTCTTTGATCACGAAAATTTTTCATGAACTGGACATCAAAATCCCAAGAAAGTTGAGCGAATTTCAATTACCTTCGTTGGAGATAGATAAGCAAATGATACGGAAGATGAGTTTCAGGCACACCACTGAAAGTTGGAAAAATAAAAATGATAAGACTTCTGAAAGTAGATGTCAATGAAATTGTGTAAGACCTAGTTGATCACCCCATCAAGAGAAGAAGGATTGCTTAACAGAGACGAGCCTCTCAAGTCTTTCTATAAAGACTTAATGCAGTGGCTGAGTCAGAAGAAGACGTGGTTTATTTGGATGATATCAATGATGCATATCAACTTAACTCTGAAGATGATGTTGAAGAAGCAATTGAAGCAAAAGGAGAAATAGGGATATGAATAGTAGTTGATTAGACAGAGGAAGTCATTACTATAGAACAACAACAAAAGGATGTTTAGGATTGACTCCAACCAACTGATGATCAAGTTAGTATGATGAATGTTGATGTCACGCCCCAAACCTCGAGTGTGCGTACATCCCTCGATGGTCGATGAAATTGCAACGTTCCAGGACGTGTCGCCGACCCATTCATTTTATTGCATATGCGGAAGTGAATAAAAAATCTCCTAACAGTAAATAGCATGGGATAGAAAAGCAGGATAACAAATTCACAATCAAAACACACTTTTATAAACAAACTAAGTTTATATACAAAACTAGTTTGTCTACCAAAAATGTCGGCCCTCAAAAAGGAAATTGTCCCACGACCCACTAGTCGGATATGTTCATTGATCCTTCGACTCCATAGGCTCCAGGGGCGCCGGCTCCACCACAGCACTATCAAGAGGGTCAGCTACACCGTCGCCAAAAGCAGCGTCAACTACCACAATAAGGATCTCAAAACCCTAGAGGGGACCAACTCTATATTCACTGAGCCTGCGGCGAAACCACGCTCTAAATCGATGAGGTACCCTCTAAGGTAGGCCCTCATCGACCTAGGCGTGGTCACTACAAGCTCATAGACCCGGTGGCCTCTGGGACTAGGGAAGTTAGTAATCAGCTTAATAACCTCCGAGGCTGACCATAATATACCGGAGGGGCCACCATCTAAGGACTTGAAAAGATTGAGCCCACGACGGGGTAAGACAACGTCTCAGCAAGTCCACCCCCTGAACTCCGACTAGAAAGAAAATACGCCTAGGGGCATCTTAATCACACAATCACACAATCACGAGACTCACCTTATCTCGGATCTTCCCTACGAGGTTAGCACAATTCAAATACACAACCATATGCAATAGTGAACTTGGTCTTTTTTCTTCATATTAAAAATACACGGTAAAATAATTGTGTGTCGGTACACGGTCAATTTAAACCAGAAAAATTGATGCCCTTCCTTCTAAAATCCCACTAATTGATATAGTCTTTAAAACCATTTTCGGTGTTAAAACCCGACACTTGAGATTTTCTAATTAAATATCAAAATTTCACAATTTTGGAATAAATAACCAAAATTCAAATCACCACCCAATTTGCACAAATTAACACTCAATTGCATGAAATTCCAGTCATCGGCTATCCCAGTATAATTTCTGGAAAATAATAAACAATTAAATAAATTACAAAAATGATTCAATAATGCAATTTAAATACAATAAATACCAACTTAGGCTGGAAACGTTAATCTAACCACCTAAACAGGCCTAAAAAATTTCTGAACCTATCTAGATAAATAGTACAATATATCAAGCCCTTAATTAGTCTATTCTAACCACCCAACATGCATAATTAAACCATTAAATTACTAATATAAACTAACTAACCACATAATCCCTAATTAGCCTAAACTAATTATCCACTAAGCGTCATGTACTCCATAAGCAAAGTTTAGCAAGTAAACTCATCGGTTTAGTGGGCCGGTGAGTCCACGGCAATGGTGATGCGGAGGCGAGCAACACTCGAGCCTGCGGCAACACCAATAGAGGTCTGAACGGGCCTTAAAATGGGCCTAAAAGTCCTCAGCTGGGCTAAGCTTTGGCCTTTGGTCACGGCTGAAGAAGGCGGCTCGGCTTGGCTACGGTGGCTTAAAAACAAACCGGGCGGGCGGTAGCGGCTACAACGGGCGGCGACGGAGGTAGACGACGGCTAGATGGCGATGGATGGCAGCCAAGCGAGCTCGAGTCGACGACACGGGAGTGGATGACGGCAATGGACCGTGTGATGATCGCGGACAAGTGGACGAGCGGTGTGCGACTCACGGTGGCAGCGATGGCACTCAGACGGCAGTAGGGGGCGGTCGATGGGCAAGGGCTACTTGGCTCGGTTTCTCGGATTTATTTGAACTTTCAAAACACTCAACAATGGAGAAATGAGGGAAGTAGAGGAAGAAGAAGGTAGCAACTGCCAATGGGGACCCAATATACCCCAAAAGTCTTCACAAACTATCCGTTTCATCATCACTTGTCCCCACCAGCCATTAGCCCTATCCCTTGCTTCCTTCACAAAACTTCCCCAATAAGCCATTGAAGAGGTCCAAAATGTTGTTCCCCCCTGGCCTACGAATTTTGGACCATTTCCCTCGAAATCCACTTCAATTCTTCTTCAATTGAGCTCAAATTGGAGTCCAAAAATTCAGCCAAGGTGCTATCATCCATCTGATGATTTTTCCTTGTCAATTGAACTAACTTGACGGCCAAAATTACAACAAAAAATAGTCCCTCGAATTTCCCGGTCCAAAATAGCCTTACTTTGAATTTTCATCGAAATCTCGGATTTGCAGAAAAATCTTCGAAGGATGAGTCAACATTCCTAAAATGAATCGTGACATGAAAAAACTTTCAATTTCTAAAATCGGGTTTAAATTTGTGGTTAATTTCAACTGGGCGCGATTTTAGCGTGACCAAGCACTCCGAGTAGCTTTTAGGAATTTTTAATTTAATTGACCCGTGGTCGATTATTTTTAACCACATTGTGCATCTTCCACTCATTGGCGACTCTCGGTTGTCATAAAAATCTCGAAGTTTCAAATACGGGCACGGGATACGAAATGACAAAAAAATCAATTTAGTGTCGTTCGACGAGAATTTTACAATTAGGTGGAATCATCCACACTTCAATCACATACCTCAGTTGAACCAACCTATCTTTGATCTACGATGGATTTTGATAGTGCCGTATTGACCTTTGCCTATTAGCACGGTCAAGCGTCGATTTCGGTCGAATTTTCAAGTCTAATGCGTTAAAATCCTTTAACGGCTTCACTAGATAGACTAGTTATCTCATGAATGATCAGCTCAGAGAAAAAGGCTATAGGCGCATTGATGAAAAGCCTACCTCATTCAATTAAAAACAAAATTGGAAAATCAGGATGTCACAGTTGATCTCACTCAAGACCCAGAGAGTGTTGACTATGTTGCTAAGCATCAGGAGTCTACTAGAGACCAAGACATCACTAAGCATCGGGCACCTACTTAGGATCAAATCATTGTTGGAGAGTAGGGTTTAGTCTCAATTATAGGTGCTGCTGAAGCTGAATCCACTCAAATTATAACATCAATCCAAGGAGCTTGATCATGCCGAAGATCTTATGGAGCCTCTACCTAAAAACATTCCCACAGACTCCATGAATGCTGCTAAGAAAGGAGTTGTTGACAATGCCAATGTTGTTCAAGAAGGTCGAGAATTACCTAATGCAATGATTGAGATCTTCAGATTCTCAAGAAATCCGTATAGACACCAATTTGGCTCTAAAACCTACTGTTGATGATGCCCCTATTGTTGAATTACCTTCCATCCCAGCTGGAACTCCTGGCCTTACTTAGTGAGCAAATTGCTAATCCTACTCATTCTTCTGACTTGGTTGTTTAGGATAAAGGAAAGGAGTTGCAAGTGTTGAGAGGGAGACTAAAATTGCTAGACAAAGGCAAGATGACATCAATATGGTGATGAAACTTGCATTAGAAACTGACCCTTCAAGAATTCTTGCTATTGATAGCACGGAAGACAAGCTGTTTTGCGGACTCTACTTAGAATGATAGAGCAAAAGGACAAGATGGAGAACGAGCTGAAGAATTTAACTATCTTTCTCAGAACTCAGGTTGAAGCGTTGGACAACATAATGACAATAATCGAGCGTATTCTGGATAATATGCGGTACTATGTTCTTGTTTAACTGCCTTAGAACACAGATTTTCATCTCCTACTTCAGCTCCATCTCAAACTCCCATTCTAGACCTTGACCCAAACCAACCATCCCCCTCCAAATAATTTTCTATGTTTGCATTATTTCTCGAAGTTTGGATTGTTTAGTCATTTGATTTGTAATGTTTGTAGATCTAGTATCTTTTTTATTCTTGACAAAAAGGTGGAAAAGGACCAACAGATCTAAAGATACAAACTTTATTGCACTAATGTTACTTACAGAGGTTTTTCAAAGACTCTTAACATCGCAAAAGTTAAGGGGATTGGTTATAAATTGTTCTTATCCCTTATCTTTTATTTTCAGAGCTTTAGCTTTAAGAATCTTGCCAAATTTTCATTTAAATATTCTTATGATTTAACTACGCATCATTTTCATATTTGACTTTAATCAAGAGCAATTTAAATATCAAATTTTTATCTCTTTAAGAAGTTTTGCTTGAACAAATTTTCTCATTATCAAAAAGGGGAGATTGTTGAGAAAACATTCCCTAAGATGTTTTGATGACCGACAAAACTTAGCGATGTTGATTTTATTATAAACTATTTTCAAGTGGAAAGTCCGATTAGACATGATCAGACAATGTTGATTAGAATCAGAGTCATGATTTATTCTTCATTACTTACATATTAGGTCAAATAGCTAGGAAGGAATCATATACACTTGTGCAACAGCTAGTGGTGACTGGTTAAATTCTTTGCCATATTTATAAAGAGTTTCAAAAGAAAAATCTTCCTAATAGTAATGGAGATTCAACCTTCTTGGAATTTCTCACTAAAGACAAAACATTCTTTCCATTCGTAAACACCCAATTTTTGGAAATTCGAATTGTTGTATGGGCAGTAGAACATATGGGAAGCTCCACTCTCGGCGATCCTAAAGCAATTAGATCTTCTCAACCGGATCCAGGACCAATGGGTAGATTGGCTGGATAATCCTCCTAGAGATATATCCAACGGTCAACTTGGACTAGAAGGAGTATAAGAGGAGGTTTTGAAGTTGAAGGAAATAGAATTCGTGTTCGTGAGAATTTTGAAGCTTTTAATTTCAAAGTTTGAAGAGTGTTTTGCAATATTATACATTCGTCTCTGTGAGCATCATTGTGTAACCAATTAGAGGTCAAGAGTGTATGAGGAGTGATACACACGAGCTTGAGCCTAGATAGCTCAGATCTTGTAACATTCGATTGGTTCTTATTAGTGGATTCCCGCCAATTGGCTATAGCGCAAGAGAATGGATGCAAGCTTGCAAAAGCTGAACCACTATAATTTTTGTGTGTAGTTCTCTATCTCTTATTCCTTTTATTTATTGTGATAGAATTATATACCGGCAAGATTTGACCACTTCACCAGAAGTTGTCTTTTTGCAATATTTGTTTAAATTCTTTCACTTCCACATTGTTATCTATTCATCCCCCTCTAGGTGATAGTTTTAGCTATAACACCATCCATGAAGAGGCCAATGCAGCTGGGCACCTGCTTGAAGTCTCGAGATTAGAAGGGAAAATAAAACTTAATGCCTTCAGATGTGTGCTCTGAAGGGCTAATACGCTGCTGTGAACATAGCGACATAAGAGAAGGCCTCGCCGTAGCCATCGAAATGATGGACAGGATAAAAATCCACAGCATGTGGTCGCCCAACCAAACATGCCTTAATACGTCCCCAGCAATAGGCGCGGCGGCTCTCCATCCTCTAATGTACATTGCTCGCCACCTCTGTTGTTAAAAGTTTGAATGTCAAAATAAAAGATCACGTGCCAATGAAATTTCTATATAGGTCATGAGAGGAAGAATCGGGACTTTCTCAAAAGTTCTTCGCAATATTTTCTGAATGCAGGGGAGCAAGTGATCCGGGTATGTAACATGCTTAATTTGTCACATGACTTGGTTTTCTTGCTCTTACTTTCCGGGACAGATCTTAGTGGGGCAAATTGATTCAGACTACTTTGGCTTTCCCTTTTCCAATTTACGATCATTTCTTTTTGCTGATCAAACCTCTAAGTATATGATTTCTTTCGTAGACCCACGACATGCATAAAAACACACCGCTGTTCAAACAAAAATGGGCAATCTAATGGAAAGCAAGACTGCTGTTTTCTCATTGTGCTTAACTTTCTTGCTAGCTTGAAATCATTTGCGACTATTTCGGTGGAAAGACTTAATGCACTAATGACGCTATCACTCGTTTCAAGCATCGCCCTAACAGAATTGCTGATTTGCGGAAGCGTGATGTTGATACTACTTGATAGTTTGCAATTTGAATGTACAAGTGTATATGTACTTGCGAGATATTTGGCAGAGAAGGACAAGGAATAAGGAGATAGCCGTTTGTTGAATGATATGGGAGGAGGAAATATTATTTTATTATTTTATAGAAATGATTTTACAAAAGACGTTGGCGGAGTACATTAAGAGATAAAAGCTTTATAAGCTCTCCTCCCCACTTATCTCCACGATCAATCCAAGCTCTATCTAAAGAGCACATCCACTGCCTCAGAAGATTTTGACCACAATTGCCAACTCTAACTAAGCTAGAACCACAAACTTTACCTTCCTCCCAAGATTAGATTTCTCGTACGATACATATAGTGTTCTCTAGTATTCACAGATATTTCTGCATGCTAGACTATTCACAAATTCCAACAATCCAGAAAGTTGAATAATCTTGCTAAAGAATTAGGTAATGTGCAGGCTCAAATAAGACTATAACAGGATCACGTCTGAGGATTGTGCCAAAAAGTCTGGTCGTGGGTTGAGGGAAGAACATCGTTGCAATTAAGCAATGCGATAGAAGCGACAATCAAGGGAATCTTCAGTGCAATTTACAGCGAGGACTTTCGAACAAATTATAATTCGTTTACACACAAGCAAAGACAAAGAAGAGACTGCGGTCTTTTTTAATGTACATGACCGGTCTGCGCTGCCAAGTATGACAAGGTCTATAGAGCTGCCAGCGACATCTCCCAAGCGTTTGTATTGCGAAACATCCGAGGCGTTTCATCTAAATGAGAAAACCATTCCTATGGTGGCTTGGCGTCAGTATATAGTCAAGCCCCCACATGGAGTAGTTAATATTCCCAAAGTCCCATTTTAGAGAGCCCAACATGGAGTCTGAAATTTACGAAGCCGCTGTGAAAGGAAATGTGCATTCTTTGCGTCAGTTGCTTGGAAAAGATGAGCTACTTCTTGACAAAGAAGAGACTGCGGTCTTTTTTAATGTACATGACCGGGAATCTTCAGTGCAATCTACAGCGAGGACTTTCGAACAAATTATAATTCGTTTACCCACAAGCAAAGACAAAGAAGAGACTGCGGTCTTTTTTAATGTACATGACCGGTCTGTGCTGCCAAGTATGACTAGGTCTATAGAGCTGCCAGCGAAATCTACCAAGCGTTTGTATTCCGAAACATCCGAGGCGTTTCATCTAAATGAGAAAACCATTCCTATGGTGGCTTGGCGTCAGTATATAGTCAAGCCCCCAAATGGAGTAGTTAATATTCCCAAGGTCCCATTTTAGAGAGCCCAACATGGAGTCTGAAATTTACGAAGCCGCTGTGAAAGGAAATGTGCATTCTTTGCGTCAGTTGCTTGGAAAAGATAAGCTACTTCTTGATCGAATCATGATCGGGAATCACACTGAGACTCCTCTGCACATCGCAGCCATGCTCGGGCACCTGGAATTCGTGGAAGAGGTCCTAGCTCGGAAGGCTGAGCTAGCAAGAGAGCAAGATTCTCAGAGATCTACGCCTCTTCATCTTGCAGCAGCAAAAGGGTACCTTAACATAGTGACAAACTTGTTAAGAGTCAATCCTGAAATATGTTTCGTCCGTGACAAATACGAAAGAAACCCTCTTCATGTCGCAGCCATGAAAGGCCATGTGGATGTGTTGGAATTCTTGGTTAGAGCAAGACCCGATGCAGCCCATAGTGTCATTGAACATGGCCAGACAATCTTGCATTTATGCGTGAAGCATAACAGATTTGAAGCTTTGAAGCTTTTGATGGATATCTTGGGCGATGATCAGTTCATCAACTTGAGGGATGAATATGGCAACACAATTTTGCATTTGGCTGCTTCAGATAGACAAACTAAGGTATATTCACCCAACCAACCAAGTCTCTGTACTAGTCAAATTCAAGGAGCTTATCAACCAAAAAAGGAGGTTTTAGGATGTAATGACATCTTTGCACTAATAATTTGTTTGACATGATCCTTTAAACAATTCATAAATGTTCGATTTAGTCCGCAAATTTCAATTTATTTGATATAGTCTCTCAACTTTTCATAACAAAGTCAAATAAGTCATTTGATACAATTTACAAATTTTCACAATGGCATAATTGCCTAGATTTTAGAATATCTTTTCATTTCAATCAAAGTTCCCAAATTGATAAAAAAAATATTTTGTCTTTTTATTATCTCTTTACCTTGTCAAATATTACTATAGTTCCATTTTAGTGTATTTTAACTTATAATCTCTATAATAGTAAAAAGGTTAGAGTTATATTGGATACATAATCCTTTCAACTTTAAAATGAGTATTTTCCTAATAATATTCAACAACGATAATCATATATATATATATATATATATATATATATATATATATATATATAGAATTTTCGTAGTTATATTACTCTAAATCTCGTTCCTAATTTTTTTATAGATTAAAAATTCAATTTTTTCCTTTTTTTAATAAATAAGGAAACTAAAATAGCAGGAATATCAACCCAATACAACATTAAATAAGATTCCACTTTTGCCACATGGGGTCAAAGTAAATGGACTATTTGTGTTATTTTCCTTTCTAGGATATATCTAAGTGTCCTAGAAATTTTTAAAGCCAAATGGCCTCCATTTATAAATCATTGAAGGTTATGATATTTGGAAGAAAAAAATAATTAGCACCAATAATTAATGACAACTTTACACTTCACACTATTTTCATGCTAATTTTATCTAGATCGGAAGGAACAAAAAACTAGAGATATCAGGATAGATTCAATAGGGTATGGGTTTCCCTTGTGAAGGCATCAGATAATATTCACAAACACTACAAGACTGAAAAAACAGTTGTTTCAAGGTTCATTTTGAAATAGATATAACATGGGCTTGTCTAGTTCAAATCTGACTCCAATTGGTACATTATGTTGTTACTCCTTTGCAGACTATAGTCTTCCTGCTTCAGAAAGGAGTAAATCCGAACATTACTAACTCTAGAGGTCTCACAGCACTCGGCCTATTAGCACAAGGCGAAAGCACGGGAAGAACCTCGGAGATTAAGAATTCTCTTCCTCGAACTTTAGAGAATCATGAGCCATCCAAACGATTAGTCTATGAAAATAACACGGTCACCACCTTGCATTCACCTATAGGAGAAGAGGACAAAAGGGAACAAAAGAAAGTGGCAAACCAGTATGCATAAGACGCTAATGGTGGTAGCGACATTGCTAGCAACCATGGCATTCCAAACCAGTATTACCCCGCCTGGTGGCCTTTGGCAAGAAGATTCCAAAGGCGAGAAGGGTGTTAAGGCACATACTGCGGGTGAGTCCATAATGGCAGATAGGTACCCATCTCGTTACAAGTCTTTTGTAATATGTAACACTGTGAGCTTCATCGCATCGCTTAGCATCATTATGCTTCTCGTAAGTGGTCTTCCTCTAAGGCAGCGTCGTATCACCACGTGGATTGCAATGCTGACTACGTGGATTGCGATAACCTTCATGGCGGCGACTTATGCCATCTCTTTTCTGTCTTCACACCGCCGAAAGAACTGGAAACTTTCGTTGACGCAATTGGATGGGCAGTGCTGGCATGGCTCGGATTGATGGCTCTTATTTTCCTATGGCACGTTGTTCGCTTAATCGGGAAATTAGTACGCCAAGTCCTAAAATTTGTACGCAAAGCCTCAACAGAACACAACCAAGAGGGTCTTACGGTTTAGTGGTTGTATATCGCTGCAAATTTGTTTGTTCTAGAAGATGCACCCTGAGCCCCAACGCTATGCAAGGGGAGATGTTATACGGTGCATGTGTTGTTCGGTGCACTGATTGGACAACTTAGCTATGATGCATTCTAGTATGGTATGTGCTTGTGAAAACATTAAGCGTGTTGAATCTATTTAAAATACGGTGTTTAGATGTATAATGGATTGTTCTTTTTACTTGAATTGATTTGGAGCAGTTACAATATGACTTGTTGGATTCAAAGTCCAAAAATCTTAGCTGTTGGATCAATTTTAATAATTGTAACCTGAAATTGACAATTAAGGAAATTTGTTCCAGTGGAACTGTAAATTTTACGCTTAAGGAAAATCATCGTAAGGATTATGGGTGCGTTTGATTTAGTATTTTGAAAGTCCATCATGAAAATGCAAAGTAGTTTAGCATAAAGGACTTTGGGTAAATGCAAAGGTCGTTTGGTAAAATATACTTTGAAAAACAACTTTGAGAGAAATGTCGTTTAGTAGAAAGCACATTTGAAAAGCCTTTTAAGTGAGTAATATCCACAACTTCATATTATGACGAAATAGTGGAGGTTGGCCACAAAGATTTAATCTGGAGATCTTTTTACTTGCCGGTGAAGTGAAGAAAACTATAAATAGCTTCACCATTATTTTTCAAGCTGTAGGTCAAAAAAGAAGATGATGGATAGTGATTTAAATTCAGCTAGCAAGCGATGTGAATTTATTGTTGATGTGGAATAGTCATGTTGGACAATTAAGATTTCAAGTCTACAAAACTAGATTTAAGATTTAAGTGAAAGTTGATTTTTTTATAAAACGAAAAAAAAAATTTAGAGCAGACTTGACTTTATTTTTTTTAGCGAGTTGTCATTTAAGGTAAAGTTTATTTCGATCGCAAAAAAGAAGAAGATTCCACCAGGAATTACGCTCTCTCTCTCTCTCTCTCTCTCTCTCTCTCTTTGTGTGCGCGGCTAGAATGTCGGATTAACAAGTTTTCCTTTTTCCTGTTGTTGCTTTTGTATTAGCATTAGCATTAAAAGTTTAAATTTCTAGATATCTCAACAATTAAATTAATAGATACTTTTGTTGTTTAAATAATCACAATATTCTCCATTTAGGAAAACTTAAAGTAAGCTCTTGTAGAAGAACTTAATGTCAAATCTAAGAAGCCGCGTTGATATGTCTTTTATTAGCAAAAACAAAATTTCAAAGTCAGCTTAATTAATATATCTAAATGAAACCAAACTATGTATCTCAGTGGTAAGTTAATTTGATTTCTTGCATATTGTTTTGTAATAAATTGTTATTGACTAGATAAAATATTTAAAAAAATGTTAATATTCATTTTTACATTGATTTTGAATTTTTACTATCCAATACATTTCTTAAGATCCATTTATTTTGCGAAAATATTTCTATTGAAAAAAATTCTCCAAAAATTTTCAGTGTTTAGATTGCCTAAGAAAATGAATTTAATATAAAGTATTCTCACAGTTAGGGAAAATTTATACTTAAATTCAATATAATGAATTCTTTAAAAAATTATAAAACATTTTTAGAAATATAGCAAGACTCGGGCACTGGAGTTTTTGATTATTCCTTTGAGATATTTTCAATTGTATTGTAAAAAATGAATTGCAATTTTCTTTGGGACAGGGGGTCTCTACATAGCATTTCTTATTCCTTGGGCACCTAGATATTTCCAAAGTGTCACTTGCATTGAAAATAGGAAAAATTCCAAATAAGAGCTTCAAATGCTCTTATCTTCTTAAATAAAGACTTGAAGTGAACATTATTTCAAATAAGGGCTCGAAGTGCCTCTATTTTCTTAAATAAGGGCCTAAAGTGCCATATCAATTTTAAAAAGGGCTTGAAGAGAAATTTTTCCTTTTAAAATGTTTATTTTTTTCCTTTTATTCGTTCTTTAATCTTTTTTTCTTTTCATTAAAAAAAAAAAAAAAGGAAAACAAAGGTGGGAGGAGCCTCTCTTGCTTGTGGCCATCACCCCATTACCGGTGGGGCAACAATGGCAATGGGGGAGTGCCCATATCAGTTTTAAAAAGGGCTTGTAGGGAAATTTTTCCTTTTAAAATTTTAAATTTTTTTCTTTTATTCTTTCTTTAATCTTTAGAACGCAATATATATATATATATATATATATAATATTTGTGCCACAATGTGTATAATTTAGGGTTTTTGATTGTATATTTCCATATATATACTTTTTACATACAAAATGGACTAGGCCTAGACAAATTAAGATCAAGAAAACAACCACATGCGCAGCCTCCCCTATTTGCACTTCAAGCTTGGGCATAGAATTACCTATCTTGTCAAAATTTCACGTCTTAATTATGATTCGAAGTTTCAATTTAAAGTATAGTCTTGACACCTTTGAGTCTAATATCATTTTCAGAAGCTTGGGACGATTATAGAAAGTAAATAAAAAAGGATCAATTACAGGGAAAAAATGGATAATGAAATAGTGTCTCCCCAAATACTGTTTTCGTCAAATAAGGAGGAAGAGAAGGAAAAAGAAAAAGAAAAGAAGTAATGAAAAATTAAAAAAAAAATAATGATGTATTAAAGTAGAAATGTCCGGATGAGTAATTTCCGGCCTAATATGGTTGGATTAGCTCAATTGGTATCAAAATGAAAAGTTAGAATTAAATTGATATAATTAAAAAGTTTAGGATTTGAATTGGTACAAATGCAATAAATTTATGACTTTTTTGGTACATTTTCACATAGTTGGTCCCTATAGTGTTTTTCCGAGATGTTTTGCTCCTGTAGACTTGACTTTTGACAAACCAATGATATGCTAGTTTTCTTGTTACAATATTAGTCCTTGGTTTTTCCAGGATTTCGCTTTTGGTCCTTGACTATTAGGAGTGAGCGCGGTTCCCGGTTCTTAAATGACCGGTTCCGATTCGGTTCCATTTTTTCAGGAACCGGTGATCATGATTTCGAAATTGGAACCGGTCGTGGAATCAGAACCGGAACCCGGTTGCGGAACCGGTTTCGGAGTGGTTAAGGTTCCAAAGGAACCCCCTCCCCGAGACTCCTGAGACTCGACCCTTTCACTTTTAGTTTTTCAAAGTCTCACCGGACTTTGCTCACCCTCAAGGCCACCGTCGGCTGGACGTCATTGGATGCCGATCGCCGATGTCGCTCGCACGAACCCTCGCGGTCGCCGCCGTGCTCGCCTCGGCCGTTGCTGTTGTGCTCTACCTCGACGCCTATCGCCAACTACCCGACGTAGGCAAATATGAGCCAAGCTCATCTCCGCTCGCGACCCACCGCCTCTGCTCGTGCCGAAGCCCGAATGAGCAAAAGCCACGACAACGCCGATTCTACTATCTCCGCTCGCGACCCGCCATCGCCCTTGCGCCGAAGCCCGACGATGCGATTATGGTGTCTTCGCATGCGACCCACCGCCTCTGCTCGTGCTAGAAGCCCCGATGACGCTGATTGCGATGTCTCCGCTCACGACCCACCACCACTACTCACGCCAGAAGCCCCAACGACACCGATTTTGCTGTCTCTACTTGCGACCCACCGCCGCTTGCTTGTGCCGGAAGCCCCGACGACGCGATTCCGATGTCTCCGCTCACGACCCACCGCCACTACTCACGCCGAAGCCCTAACGACACCGATTTTGCTGTCTCGCTTGCGACCCCCCCCGCTTGCGCCGAAGCCCCGACACGCCGGTCTGCTGTCTTCGCTTGCGACCCGCTACCTCTGGTCACTAGGTCTTCGATTCTGACCCACGAAGCCACTGCTATTGTCTCCACCTTTGCTCCAACGACCTGATGCCAGCAGTCGCAACGCCTGACGTGGTTGCTTCGAAGACTAGCAACCAATGTCCCTACTCATTGCTCAACGCCGGATGCTGCTCGCCCGGTGAAATTGGATTTCTGGACCTTCTCTCCAAGGGTATGATTTCGGGGTAATACCATCAAATGCTATTAATTTCATTTGTACAATCTTGGGGTAATACCAGCGTAGGGAGTGAGTGACAGATTCAGTGATTCTTGGACTTGCTCAATGATTATAGTTCTTTGGTGTTATTTTCATTGTTTGGAGTGTAAATTCTGGATGAGCAAGTTGTTGGAAGCAAATTTTGAGTTGCCATTTGTATTTTGTAGCATCATTTTGCTGGAAATTAATGGAGTTCTGAATCTGATGTACCATATATCATTATGCCAACAATTTCAAATTGATGGAGTTCTGATGGCATCAATGATGGAGTGGCTATTATTTTGCTCCTAAAACGTGCAAATCTAACTGTAGTTAATTTTCTTCAGTTAATATGTGTGGCCAAAAACTCTATAACGTAGCATTATTGGTAAAATGGTTTGGATTATCATGTCTACCACTTGTGCCTGCAAGGTGCATGCTATTATTGTGACGATTTAAGCTTTAGTGCACATATATTAACATATGTGGGCACAATAATTATAGTCAATCAAGCATCTCCTTTCCCCTTTGGAAACTTCTTATTAGTTTTGATTTTGTATGTCCAAATTCTTGACAGTTAGCATTGGTGTGTTTGCTAAGATGTGAGAAGTTACCGTATAGTATGCGCGTACGTTATAGTTTAAATCTGAAAATAACAAAAAAGAAAAAGAAAAAAGAACCTGTTAGAACCTGGAATCAACCCTGGAACCTGTGACAGGGTAGGTTTCAGGTTCCAAAAAATGAGGAACTGTACCCGATAGTAGGTTCCAGGGTTCCAGACGAACCCGAACCGGAATCTGGAACCACTCACCCCTATCAACTATGCTTTGTTTGTTTTTAACAAGGCTCTGACAAATCGAGATTGCAATTTTGTTTTACTTCCTTAACCAAGAACTTTTACAGATAGTATTTTCAGAATAAGGTTATTCTATTTCTTTTAGTTGATGAGTAAATTTTCTTATTTATTAGCTAATTTGTTTCCTACGTCTGTTCAGAGTGACTATTATATTTTTTTTTCTTTGCTTGTTATTTTTCTTATTTTTGCGGCGCTCGCACTCTGCCTTTCCTTAATCTTTTGCGATCAAAACTTTTGATAATATAAATGTTGACATGTGCATGCACCTATAATTATTTTCACAATGTTCTAACATTTGAATAATAATTCAAAATTTGGCGGAAAAGCAAAAATGTTGTTCTTACTTTCTACAAAGGCCAAACAAAAGCCCTGATCGCTAGAAGTATGGTGGGTTCTAATAAAAGTTCTCTAAACAACGTAAAACGAGTTTTTTTTTTTTTTTTTTTTTATTGTGAATTCGATGATGAGCTGAACCCTAGATCCATAAAGCTGATCCAGAATTCCTCTTCTTATAAGATCGTCATCGTTAGACGGTTGCGTAGATACACTTGAGAAAAATTAATTAATTCTGCAATAGAGCAATGGAAGATTGCACCATTCCGGTGAAGCTAGACAAGAGAACAGTTCAATCATGTCAGCTACTAATGGAGACACCATTATAGTCTCCCCAATAGCACCTAGTTTATATTATATTGTCTTCTCATTAAAATTTCAGATAGTTTCTCGTGTTGTTTTTAGCGATTGTGTGCCATGAACAAATTGATATTGTCCTAAAGGCATTATATACACACACTGCGGGTGGTGAAATTGGAAACTTGCTACGACCATGAACTCCTACTAGCATGAAGAACATGTCAAAAATCACAATTTTGTATGTCGGTCGCATCGATCACGTTGCCTGCATGACTACGTCTCATCCTATTTAGCACTTAAATATTAGATATACTCATGTTTAAGTGGCTTGTTGCATCATAGGTCGTTATCACAAACTTTAACCGTTACACGAAATATCTTGCTAGTTCCCTCAACATGAAACGATATGACTTCTTGTGTGTGTTAATAAGTGATGCGTGAGCATCATCAAAGACATTTGTGCATGAGACTTTCTTTCACCCTTTGTCCAATCAATGAGCCGAGATAACTTTCCATCATGCTGGGTTAATACCATTATCAACATAAGTCAAATGCACAACGGGGAAAATGCATTAAATTGTGCACAATGCATGATCAAAAAACTAAGTTTTATATTGTCCACATCTGAATTTTTGCAGGTAAAACGGAAATGAATTTTGTTAAAAAAATAATAAAGTTCAATAATAAAAAAGGGACCGAGCCCAGTCCAGTTGGGTCTTTTTCTAAAGGACCTGGTCCGGCCCACATCAGCTTAACCAAGCCCGATTCACTACAGCCCATTAATTCGACCCAGTTAATTAAGCCCATGAATTGATCAGGTCCAAGTGGACTTCTTCATCTTCGTTCCCTTCAGCGATCCCGTATCCGCCAGCAACCGCCGCCCCGTAGCAGTTCCGCCATCGCCGGTCCGGCCACGGTGGTAATTCCTCTGTTCGCCCCTGTTTCTCGGCCAGGGAGTTTGAAGTGCTTGAAGATTATTCGTTCATTGGTCGTCATCTCTGATCCTCAGCCTCGTCGTCATGGATGATGTCTCCCTTTGATCCGATCGCTCTTTGCGGTGGACGTCAGCGATTTCAAGGTAATTATCGTCTATGCTCTGTTTCGGTTGCTCTTCATGCGAAGCAGAGGCTGAGAGCTATATAGACAACTGCGAGTGAAGTTGTTTTTGATAATTTGAACATTTATCGTTGTTGATTTGATGATTAAAAGCGAATCATTTCTTTAAATGCGCGCCGAAGCCCCTCGACTGTAATGTATATCACCTGTTCGATGATTTACCTCAGTGACCTCCAGATTCATTTATTCTCACCATTGATCAATTAGGAAGTTACTGGTCCGACTTGAATGTTATTGCTTGGGACACTGACCTTGCAACATGATGATCACTCTGTTCTATAGAGTCCTTCAATCTAGATGCTCTGATTTGTTTGGTTCAACTTTGATTTCGACGATTCGATTCTTATCATGTTTGATTGAGTTGTGCTTTCGCAAATAACCATGCATGAATTTTTAGGATGCACCTAGGGTATTAAAATGAACAGACCATATGATTCATGTCTTTGAAATAAAACAATTTTGGATACTGAAAGAGGCTAACCAAAAATGCTAGCACAATCAAGTCCCTGACTCTAAATTTCTTGTTTTGTAGGATGAGATTTCGCTTGGCTTTTAACTGATTTCAATAGATTAGTGGCAACTTCCATTAGGTAAAATTATCTCATTAATCATTCGAATATATCTCCCAACGTTGCGCATCGTTAGGGTTTCAGAAAACCACACCAAGTAAGAGTTAGCACCTAGAGTGATTGCACGTTCCTATTCAACGACCAGATAAAATCACTTGGCTCGCTCAAGCACGACATTTATAAATTATTGATAAATATATTATTTATAGCAGTTCATTTTAAAGTCTTTGAGTATTAAGTTTACCCAATTCGTTTCTCTAGATAAACGTCATGCGTAGAGTGGGCAAAACAAAGCTGGTCGAGCAGCATAAACAGATTGCTGGTGGCAAACAAAATAAAGCCCTCTTAAAATTATATAGAGCAAGAGCATCTAGTTGGAGAGTTGTAGAGAAGTTCTTCGAAAGGATTGATCATGATGTTCCCATTGTCTGCAGTCATCAAATACAGTATCGACCGACATAACTGATATTGACCTTGATTTTTGCTGATATACCACAATCGAAGATGTTTATGAGAAAATAGTGAAGATATAAATAAAATGTTGCTCAATTCTCATCAATTAAATTTGAATTTTTAGCCTTTAAAAGACTTGTACATGCCTTTCTAGGCAGTGAAAACTGAAAACATTGTTGAAAGCATTACATAAATTTTCACAAAAATGATAATAGGATGACAAGCAATCTATGAATGAAAATGTCAACAAATGCCTGGTTTGATCAACCGGACTTGATCAACTGAAAATGCACGTAGTGCAAACTCAAAGGAAAGGACAACACACCAAATTATGATGAACACTCATGATTAAAGACAGATCACAAGTTATGGAGTCTATCCTGCAAACCACTCCCAAGAAATAACCAGTAAGAAACATCCAAGTATCACCATTCTTCAGATCAATCGTTTCTTCGCTTGGGTAGATCTTATTTGCTTCAAATGTCCGTAGAATGATTTCTCAATTAATTCTGGCTGGACTGATTACGAACCCTGTTGGACACTTCTTGGTCTCTCCATTGCTTGTACGAGCTGACCAGGCCTCCATACGAAGGATCTACTAACTTTGAGCAGTTGAAAATGGTTATGCAGCACCTGTCTCGTATTTTTGAGTTGAAGACATTAGAAAAACTTTCCAATGACCTGCAACGGTTAAAATCCAATCTTTTGAGAGTCTCTAGTTCATCCAGTCCCTTAACCACCGGAAGCTCTTCGCATCCTCGAATTACCAAGTACTCCAGCTTTTTCAAATTCGATAGATCATCTAGACTTTCAATCTTAGGACATTCTTTTATTTCCAATAGTTCCAACGACTCCATGGAACCAAGACCTTGGATCGCAGTTAGATTTGGGCAACCAATCAGCTTCCATAGTTTCAACCTCTTCAACCTCGAAAGGCCAGCAAATCTCTCGAGGAGTTTTAACCCCTCCACTTCGAATTCAATCAACTGTTCAAGCCCATCGAGTTGAACTTCCTTCCAACGACATTGAAAAATACGCAAACGAGTCAAGTTTCTCAAGTTGCAATGAAATGACAAACTGGTTTTTAATTCATGATATTCGAGTGACAATATCGACAGAGATGGTGGAAGGAACACAAGAGATTGTCGACATGGTCCATCTTGGATGAACAAAGGATGACAGTTCTCATCATGACCACCATAGCTCAATTCCGCCAATTCAGTTAGGTTTGAAAGATCCGGGACATATTGGAGCAAACTGGATCCAAAGCTTAGGCTTATCAAGCTTGTGGGAAGTTTAGGCAATACTTCGAGTTTCCTGCATTGCCATAAACTCAATTTCTCTAGCTGAGGAAGTAGTTGGATTGTCGCTGGAACATTTCTAATACGAGTTGCTTGCAAGTCAAGGTTTCTCAAAAGCAATAATTCGGAAATGCCCTCAGGAATTTCCCACTTTAGAGACAGGCAATCCCTGCCATGTAGTTCTTCCAACTCTTTTAGCATGACAATATTCCTCGGTAACTCCCTTATCCAAGAATTCGAAATATTGATGACTTTCAATCTACTTAGGCCTCCAATAGATTCGGGTAACCGCAAACATCGTGTTCCCGAGACATCCAACTCAAGTAGCGATTCCAAGTTCCCAATGGAGCTAGGAAGTGCCTTTATTTTAGTACCCGACAGAAAGAGAGACTTAAGTTCCCTTAGATTTCCAATAGAACTAGGAAGTTCATTGATTTCTGTTGATTGCAGTTTAAGTATGGATAAGTGCTTTTGGTTACCAATGGAGACAGGTAATCTTGTGATGGCCGTATATGAGAGATCCAACTCTACTAGTGATGCCACTCTTGCAAATGATTCAGGTAGCTTCCTCAACTTTCTGCAGTTGCCTAAATACAAGTACTTGAGTTTCTCTAACTGTCCGATTCCTTCAGACAACTCCGTAAGATTTGTACACCCATCCACATTGAAGAAAATTAGGCACTTGAGCTTTCCGAGGGAACCATCAACATCAATCAGTCTTCTACAATTTTTTAGGATCAATCTCTCTAAACTCAAATAACCAGAAAAGTTTGGAGTCCTAGTCATGTTGTTGCAGTTTGAGAGATCCAGAACTTTCAACTTCTTGGCAACCTGTTAAAATAGTTAAAACAGATCATGGCGAAATTCCATGCAAATTTAGAGGCAATGAATGGTTATGTTGGAACTGAGTTGTAGTTGGGTTGACTCGTTTTTGCCTTTTAAACCCCATAGACCCAATCATTTTAGTATGAACTCCTATCCAACTTGATTCACACATATCCACCTATATAGCAATTCAACTTCTTCCCCACAATACGTAATAATAAAAAATGGCCGTGATTATGAGACCAGCTTAGTGTTAGTTGTGAAAGGACTTGATTACTCCATTTACAACGTATTTTATTTACAACGTGTTATAGTCTATGTAGTTATTTTATAGTCAATAGGAGTTCCAAAAATTAAAATAAAAAACTCTATGAGACATAATCAATTGAGATCTAGATAAACAAATAGCAACATACTATACCTTAATTTGACTCCATCCAGCCCAGTCCTCCGCGATGGCACTATAAGACAAGTTGAGAACTACAAGATTGCTTGGATGAAAATTGATGGCCAAGAGCTGATGAGGACACCTATTCCAGGACAAGTATCTTAACCCTGAAAGCTGCTTCTTAAAGTCTCCAACAAAGTATCCCCCACGTAATTTGAGGAACCTTATGTTTGGAAGCCTTGAAAACTCCTCGCTTTTATAGATTTCTTGTGCATTTCCATCCAAGCAAACTGCTTCAATGGTCTCCTTTCTCTGTCATTCAATGGTATGGTAGCATAAGAATAAATGAAAAAGTCTTCATCCTCTCTCTTCCTATTAAAAAGGGCTCCCAATTAATAAATGAACCATCAAGAGAAGCATGGAATTCGACAGTCAAACATATAATCTTACCTCTTTTGTTCTAATGATTTTAACGGCTGTCTCAGGAATCCACAACCTGCTCTGCTTTCTTGGATCCATCAGCCTTGTATCTTCACAGATGATTTTCCTCCCGAGATCTCTCAATTGGTCGTGCATCCAGAATTTGTTGTCATCAGTTATCTTTATCAAGGACATGCAGACAAGGACTTGAGTTGAATAATCTGGTAAAAACCCACAATCTTTCCACATGTAGAATGCATTTGTCTTGTTCATCCACAAAAAGACATGCGATGTCAAGAAATATCTGTTTTTGCTCATGACTCAAGGTATTGAAGCAAATCTTCAACGTTTCCTGGACCTTCTCATGAGTTATTTCCCTTAGGTTGTGCAGTACACCTATCCATAAGCCTTTGTTTTGGCGACGAAGTAATGAGCCTATAACTTCGAGAGCCAAGGGAAGTCCTCCAGTAGTAGAAACTACTTGTTTCGAAAGACTAACATAATCATCTAGAGGAGAATTTCTTCCGAACGCATGTCTACTAAATAGCTCGAGCGATTGAACAAAATCCAATGGCTTCACTTCGTACTCTAAGGTTCGATTAGCTTCTATGATGCTTCTGTTCCTAGTCGTCATAATAACTCTACTTCCGGAGCCGAAGGAAATGTGCTTGATGGCTAGTTTCTCGATTTGTTCCTCGCCCACGTCATCAAGAACGATGAAGACTTTCCTGTTAGAAAGTCGCTGTGCAATAATCTTGATCCCATCGTCAATGTCATTGATTCCATCGTGAAAGCTTGAACCAAACACGTTAGATAATAGTTGTTTTTGTAAACTTACAAGGCCAGAGCGGAGTGACAATTCTCGGACATTTCCCAAGAAGCAACAATGACTAAAGAGTGAATTTAGTTTGTTGTAGACAACTTTAGCAAGAGTTGTTTTACCAATTCCACCCATTCCATGGATTAGCACAAATCGCATGCCCCCAGAGTCCACATCTAACAACTTCACTACTGCTTTCACTCGATCGTCCGTTCCGACTAAATGTCCAGCCACGTACTTGTCTTTTATCTTGAGCTTCATCAGAATCTCTCGGGTCACTGATTTAATGAATTTCCAATACCTGCAATATTAGTGAGTCATCTAATGAGATATTGTAAAAGATAACCCTAAGACACCCAGCAAACGGTTGCAATCAACACGGCTAGTACCTCTTACTAGATGAATGACATGGTTAATTCTGTTACTAGAAATAGTTTTCAAAATACACATGATATTCATTCAATTTCAAACTGCCAAAACGAAAACTTATCCAAGCTTGGGTACATAATAAAAGTCCAAAGCAAAAGTCATGGAGTGCTTGACACCTACATACCCTTGCCTTTTCAACTCCCATCCCTTGATCTGGGCAACACTTGTGAGGGCATCCTCCCACTTTCGCCTCATCTCAGGGCCGAACCTCTCCTCATGCTCCTCCAAGGGGCTGACATATAGTTGAGACTTAAGTTTGACATCGCAAGGTTCCACGTCGTAGAAAATTGGCAAAATCTCTTTCTCAGATGGTTTGTATTTCTTGCACTCCACCATTCGTGCGAGCTCACGAAGGCACCATGGACTCGAAGCATACCCTCTAGAGAAAATTGGTATGTAGATTTTCGACCTTTCGATGGCCGTCGATAGTTCATCGCCTATTTCTTTGCCAACATGGATCTCTTCCTTGTCGAAGAAAACACGGATGTTCGCTTCTAGCATTTCATGATAAAGACAATCCGTGAATGCTTGGCGAGTGTCCGGTCCCCTGAAACTCAAGAAGACATCATAATCAATCGCTGATGACTCACCGCCACTGGTTTCGGCCTCCAAGCTCTTTCCCATCTCCATTGTCGCAAGTGTTTTCGCCCGAGATCTTCCTGTCTCAGGGCACCTAATCAAGAAAGTCTCGTTCACTTTTTATGACCTAGTCATAGAAAGTGGACTGATTGGCCACTACTGACTTCCGTTTATATTTCTCTGGAGACCTCTATTCCTGGAACCTTCCCTCGTTGAGTAGCCTTTGAATAGTACCAACGATTTTTCACTAACCAAGTCTACGTCAACGCTAAAATGGCGTGGCCAAACCGCGGAAGCATATTCTCCCGGTAGGCTCCGCTTCCAGTAGGCTTGACTTTTGACGAAGTCACTAAATGCACGTGGATCTCGGTAGATATAAAATATTGAGGAAATTAAAGTATTAGTCCTTGGTTTCTCCTCGGCTAATGCTTTGTTTTTTGACGAGCACAAAACAAATCGAGGTTACAATTTTATATTACTTCCTTAACTCTAGGATTTTTTTAGACACTGTTTTCCAACTTAGCGGTGATGTTTTTAAAATAGATTTATGAGTGGCTTTCTTTTACTTGAACAGTAATTTTTCCCATTTTATCAGTTAATTCGTTTCCTAAATCTATTTGAAGTGACTTTATCTTTCACTTTTTTGTTTATTTTTATTTATATTTTGCGGCACTCACACTATGACTTTCTTTTATCTTAAACAAGTAAAACATTCATATAGAATTGTTGACAAGTTAATTCACCTAATTATATTTCATTACTTTCTAAAATTCGAATACTATCTTAAACTTTGGCTGGAAAGCTAAAAAGATGTCCTTACTTTTTACTAGGCCAAACAAAAGGGCCCTGATGTTTTGGTTGCATCCTAGTTTGTCTTCATTCATTGATTTTTATGGTCTGATTTCTAAGGAAGTTTGCCTCTGTGAATTTTAAATGCGAAATTAGGAATTTTTTTCACAATATTGCATGTTAAGCGACCTTAATATGAATTTAGTGGTTGAGTCATATCCGTCTTCATTTTATTATTTTGGTGTTGGAGCAGCTAATTCGTTTCTGCTTGATGAAGCATTGCCAAAATGTTCCTGTACTTAAATATTTCATTGCCACTTGTTCCAGCTTCCGAGCTATTTCCCATGTCCATTCTCGTAAGTATTTTCCTCTGATGGTTTCCTCTCTAATAGCACCAAATTAGGAAAGGCACCACTGAGTTTCGTTTACATTACTCTCCAGACCTCTTTTCCTAGAACTTTGCATAGCCAGTCCGTGTAGCTTTTTCTCCCGGTAGGCTCGGCTTCTCGTAGACTTGATTTTCGACGAAGGCACATTACGAAAGTCGTCCTCAATGAAAATAAAATATTGAGGAAATTAGAGTATTAGTCCTTGTTGTTTCCATGATTTAATTTTCGCTTCCCCTGGCTATGCATTATTTTTTGAGGGGCACAGACAAGTCGACATTTCATTTTTTTTATTTCCTTAAATCTAGGATTTTCAGGTACTATTTTAGAATTCGGTGATATTTTTCAAATAGATTTATTACTTGAACAGTAAATTTGCCCATTTTATTAGCTAATTTGCTACTAGATTAGTTTGTCTATTTTTTTAATAGCGCTCGCACCTTGACTTTCTTTAAACTTAAATAATTGAAACCTTCACACGAAAAAATGTCGACATGTACATTCACCCGCAGACCTGCAGACCTGCAGATTTTTCTTAGTTCTCTAAAATTTAAAGAATGTTACAAAATTAGGTTGGCCGAGCAAAAAAGTACTTTTTTTTTCTTTTTATAAGGCTAAACAAAGAGGCGTTGATTTAGTCTCTCTTCGAATTCGGATGTAAAAATTTAGAGTCTCTCTCCTTTTCTTTTGCGCTTTTGCAGCCAATGATCGGTTCAAACTAAGATAGGTCTCATCTTGGGACTTGAAATCTCCCTAGTTAGGGCCAGAACCGAACTTGTTGACTTTGTTCCAGCCGGTTCCAGGGTTGAATCGATTGAGTGTTTTCCTTTCACATTTTTAAATTTAGGTGAAGTTTTATATCTCTAATGCCACGCCTTTTATTGAGCATTGCTAGTTTTGCAGCTACAGTTGAAACACCAGAAAAAAAATTCGCCATATAAACACCTAGAAATTGAGTAATATTTGCAATTCCAGCACAGTTCAAGATTTTCGGTTTTATGAAAAACGAGTACGAAAATTTGCAATAAAAGTGGAATATTGCTCCCTGGAAAGAACCAGGCAATGACCATTATCAACCTTGAAATGCGCGAAACAGAAATGTATCCACCAAGTTGCATACAAGATAGTCCATGTGCGAACAACAAAGAAAGAAGAGAGAGAAAAAAAAAGGAACCACAGAGCGAATCAAGTGCTCCTAGAGAAATCACAAAAAAGAAAAATCTCAGCCAGTTCAACATGATTCTATTTTGGATTCTCAAGTTGATTTGTAGGTTTAGCATGATGAATCGAGAACCAAATCAATTTATTATCAATTCCAAAAATTTGAAACCAGGACTTCTTGGGATTGAATCGGAATAGATGCTTACCCCTGATTTTAACTATATTTATTTGCCATTGGAGTAGGTAACTCTTTTTTTTTTTTTAATTAAAAAAAGGCATGACCGCTTCAAGTTCTTCGACCTAACTTGGTTGAAGTTCTTCTGTCAACCTTGGATGCTCACTAGATGAACTCGTCAATCTTGGCGATTAAGCTTCAACATCTTTTTCAACATCTTTTTCAATAGGCTGATTCTCATCGAATATATAATTTTTTGTTGAAAGAGTGGACATAAAATTCAGCTTAGCCCACCACTCTCTCTCTCTCTCTCTCTCTCTCTATGACTTGAATGTTGGATTAACAAGATTTCCTTTTCCCCGTTGTTGCTTTTATATTAGCATTGAAAGTTTATATTTCTATTTTCAAGATATCTCAACACTTAAATTCATGGATACTTTCTTTTTCAAAACAATCGCAATATTCTCCATTAAGGGAAAATATTAGTTAAGCTCTAGTAGAAGGGCTTGATATCAAATCTAAGAGACCGCATTGACTTTTTTTATTAGCAAAAGCAAAAATTTGAAGTCAGCTTAACCAATCTATCTAAACCAATACAAACTATGTATCTAAATGGTACGTTAATTTAATCTCTTGCACATTCTTTTGTAATAAATTGTTGTCAACTAGATAGACAATTAAACAAAATTTAATTTTTTTATGATAATTTTTGAACTTTCAGTATCATAATACACTTCTTACAGTCTGTTTGTTTTGCGAAAATTTTTTTTGTTGAAAAACACATCCATAATTTTTGTGTTTGGATCTCTTAGAAAATGAGTCAATAAAAGATATTATCATGAAGAGTAGAAAACTTATATTTTTGTTTTTTTGGTCAGTCGGTGGAAAGCTTATACTTAAAGTTCAATATAATTTTTTAAAAAGTAGATTTTTTTTTTCTTTTTGAAATATGACAAGACTCTAGCACTTAGAGTCTCCTGATCATTCCGTTGAGATACTTTAAATTGTAATGTGAAAAGTGGATGGCAATTTTCGTTCATCAACCGATGCTCGGTCTGAGTGGATGGCTGAATAGAAATTCTCTCGTCCAGAGAATCTAGTAATGACTTTGATTTACCTCCAAGCAAAATGCTGACAATATGGCGAGCCATTTGTGGGCACCTATATTTTTCCAAAGCGTCACTAGCATTAAAAAAATTTACCATAAAAGATAATGATAAAAAAAGAAAATTAATTAATTAAAAAATTAAAGAAAAGGGAATTAGCAGACAAAAACAGCCTGGCATGCAGCCATGGATGCATCCAAACACGACTACGGAGAAGAAAAAGGCTGCGCATGATAAAATTTCTGTTTCTTGATTTCTCTATTTCTTTGTTTTTCGGAACAAATTTGGAATAGAAATCCGTTTGATAACGCAATTTGATTTCTCTATTTCTGAAACAGATTTCTATTTCAGAAATTGATTTGAATGAGAAACCGAAACTAGAAATTGTAGCTTCTCTGTTTCGAAATAGAAACATAAATTACTTTTTTTCTCCATCTTTCAAAAATAGAATTTTTGTTCTCAAATTGATAAAAGAAGTTATCATACCAAATTCCTTTGATGTTGTCCCACAAGAGATTCTTATGGATCCTAAGCATAAACGTTACTTCAAGATAGAATTCTCATATATTCCTTTACACCATCAATTTTATTTTGTTGATAATCTTGTATAATACTAGTCTTTGATAATATCAATGGCACCCACATTCATGCTTCTATACCTGTGTTGAAGCAAATCCCATTTAGAGGTAGGAAAGGCACCACCACTAAGAATGTGATGTGCGTTTGTTCATTTGATATGAAATTTACTTTTGTATATTCTGGTTGGGAAGGCTTTGCCAACGATTGTCGAGTGCTTGCAGTAACACTTTGGAGACTCCTCGCTTGGAATTTCTCATTGCCACTAAGTATTTGTTTGTCCTTTAAGGAGTAATTTTCTTTATGATCATATTTATAGTTACAAATTATGACCAATGTATGAATACATTGTTGTAGGCAAATAATATGTCATGGATTCTGGTTATGCAGCAACTCCGTGATTTTTAACTCCTTTTAGAGGTGACTGGTATTATTTAAATGAGTATAGGGGTAGAGCGACACGGCCAACAACTGCAAGAAAATTGTTCAACTATAGGCATTCTTCTTTAAGGAATGTCATTGAAAGATCATTTGGGACATTGAAGAATTGCTTTTTCATTTTGAGACACGTGCCCTCATTTGCAATTTGAAAGCAAGCACATATCATAATTGCATGTTGTGTCATCCATAATTACATCCGTGATTAAGACAAGATGGATAAGAATTTCTCTCTATATAGAGATTCGATGTGTGACATCCCGATTTTTCAATTCTATTTTCAATAATTTGAGACGGGCATTTCGTTGGCACGCATATAGTTCTTTTCCTTGAGTCGGCCACTCATGTGAAAACTAGTACGTCGGGTGAAGCCGCTAAGAGTTTCTAATGCATCGGACTCGAGAATTTGATCGGAAGCGATCTTTCGACCGAGCTAATCTACAAGGGTCATTGCGACACAATTTAAAAAAAAAAAATCGATTAGAGATCGAGATAGGTCGACTCGACGGAGGCATGTGATCGGGTGTGGGTGATTCCACCAGATTGCACAATTCTTGTCGATCGGCCTTTGGACCGACTTTTCTATCGATTGGGTACCTGTGTTCGTATTTGAAACCTTGAGATTACCCCGACAACCGTAAGTCGCCAATGTTTCAAAGATGTACATTGTGGCTTGAGATGATCAACCACAGGTCGAATGCATGAAAATTTCTAAAGGCTACCCGGTAGGTTGGGTCGGCTAGTATCGTGCGAAAGTGAAATTAACCGTGGAATTGAGATCGAATTCAGAAATTGGAAGTCTGGGTGTGTCACAAATCATTTCAAGATCATTGAATCATCTTTGGAAGATTTTTCATGCAAGCCGAGTTTTTCAGCAAAATAATCCGAGAATGGCTATTTTAGCTCGAGAAATTAGTAGGCCGCTTGTGGTCGTGCTTTTGGGACTTAAGTTGGTTCTATAGACAAGTAAATATTTGAATTGAAGCGTGGTGACATTGGGTTAATTTAATTGAGCTTCAATTGGATGGAATTGATTGAGAAATGATTGAATTAAGTGTACAAAGTTTCATGCCTCGGCGGAAAAATAAAATGGACCCATTGAATAAAGTTGTGGGAGAGGAGATAGTGGAAGATGACATCATGCGGGTGATGTCATGCTGATTGAAGCCAAGCGAATGAGAGCTTGACAAGTGGCAAGTGGTAATTGGCTCTCAAAAGTGGGGCTCTCCCATCATCTTCAACCTTGGGAAGGAGAGAGAGAGAGAGGGAGAGGGAGGAAGCCGACCGGACCAGCAGCTCGCCCGGCCGCCCTCGCCTGCCCGCACACCCGTCGCCGGAGCCGTCGCACCCGCCGTCGCTGTTCCCGCGGAGCCGCTCGCCGCCGCGCCATCGCCTCTCTCCTCCGCCTCCTGCTCATGCTCGCGTCTCCGCCCAGATGCGGGAACGCCAGCAGCAACGAGGACCGAACAGCAAGCCGCCGGAGTTCCTCGCCGCCGCTCGTCGCCGCCCGCCGCTCGCGCGCCGTCCACCGCCCCACACAGCCGCTGCTCCTCGCTCGCCCGCACTTGGCCGACGCCCAGCTGCGTCTCAGCCTCGGTTCGTGCGTTTTAGGAGCTGCCGGAGCTCGTCCCCGCCGCCGTGAGGCCCCGCCGGAGCTCCGCCCGGCCCGTCCAAGCCCCGCCGGTCTCTCCTCCGTCGTTCCTCCGCCGAATCGCCGCCGGATCCACCCCCAACCAGCGGCCACCGGAAGTTGCAGAAAATAGGTATGGCAGCCCCTTCGTGGGCCGTTTTGGCCGCCTTCCCGAGCCCGGATGCTCGGCCCACTTTGAGGAAAGTCGATCCTCGCGTCGTCCCCCGTCGTTTTGGTTCGCTCGGCTCGTTAATCCGGTGAGTTTAACTCACTAAATCTTGATTAGAGGGTTAATGATGCCCTAAGTGTGCTTAGTCTAAGTTAAGCAAGTTTAGGTGATTAGATTAGTTTATTTGATTGATGATTAGATTATGATGTTTAATTAGATCAAAGTGTGTTTAGTTTAAAGTTAAGTATGTTTATTTTTTTAAAATAAAGCCTTGATGTGACATAATAGGGTTTTATTTTTGAATTATTTAAAGATTTCGAAATTCGGAAATTTATAATATTATATTAATTCCGAAAAAAAACGGAAAAATTGATTTTGACCCTAGTTGCTCGAATTTCGTACCAATCGCTGCTGTGTATTCAGATCTTGAAATTGATGGTCGGATATTATAAATTGAATGTGGATTGCTAAAAATATGGATATTATTATTTAATTAATTTTCGGAATAGATTTAATTATTTATTAAAATTCGAAAAATTCGTCGGGACCTTATACTCTCAGAATTTCGTGCCGATCGCTGCTGTGCCTTTAGAATTTAAATTTGATGATTGATTGTGGCAATTTGAGTGTTGATTGTGATAAATATGGATTTTATTCATAAAAACCCAAGTATCGGGTTTTGTTGCAAAAATTGGATTTTAATGATTATATTAAATAGTGGGGTTTGAAAAAGTGAGATATTGGCTTGTTGATTCGAAATTAGCGTGTCCCCACACACATGAATAATTTATGGAATATTTTTAATATGAAGGAAAATGGCCGGGATCACTATTTTAAGTGGAAGCGTTGATTTAAATATAAAGTGTCATGGGGCCGAGTATCTTTGTGGCTGTGTGATAACTAAGAGGAACGGTCTGGGCTGTTGAGCCGGACTTGCCCCTATATAGGATGCCCACGCGGTGGATGCGGGTCGCGGTAGATTTACGGGGCCTATGCTCCTTCGGGGAATGCCGTCGACGTCGACGAAGCCCGCGCTCCATGGGGAGGCGATGCTTGGCATTAGTGTCGGTAGATAGCCGAACAGTGAGTAGGCTATGCCCTTGTGTGGCAGTGAATAACAATTGGAATGCATGTTGGGTGTTATTGATGTGTCGGATTATGGGACGGAATTGTGTGGCATGGAATGGGACGTGTCATAACGATTTAGTCTTATAATCAGGACCCCTGCGGTTGTTGGTTATTTATAAAAGAATGCGTTCCGGTTGTTAAGTTCTTATTACTATCTGTGATTAAGTGATTTGAAATTGTGCTAACATGCAGGAAGGAATTGAGGCGAGGTAAGTCTTCTGTGTGATGTGGCTAGGCCACCTGGGGTGTATTTTCTTTCTAATAGGGGTTTAGGGGATTGAACTTGCTGAGACATCGTCTCATCCCGGTTGTGGGATTAAAATTTCAGGTCCCTAGATGGCGGTCGTGGAGGACCCGAAGCCCTAAGTCTGGAAAGGTGGAGACTGAAGTATCGATGAACGCGTCCCGCTGGTTGGCTTTAGGATAGTTCCCTATTCGTTGAGCTGGTCTAGTTTGTAGACAGTCCAGAGTTGTATTTAAACCTATGTGTGTGCGAATGAGTGTTTGGTATTGTTATTGATTGCCTGCTTTTCTATCCCAAGTTAAATGTTGTCAGGGGATTTGTTTCGCTTCCACATGCGTAATAAAATGAATGGGTCGGCGATATATCCTTGGATGTCGCGTATTTGATCGACCGCAGTGGGATGTGCGCGACCTCGGGGTTCGGGCGTGACACGATGTACTTGGCTGAACCTACGCGGGATGAGCTTGCAAATATTTAGTTGACCGAAGAGGGAAACCAAATAAATAATGGCAAGGGATAATAATATGCCGAAAATTCCATGAAATTGTATTTTCAATTTTTGTAATGTATTAGTATTATTTCGACTATTATTTTATATTTGAGAATTTCCTATGTTGTTATCTATCTAATTTTTATTCTTAGAAATAGAAATTTTATTCTGTTGTCAAACGGATTTCTTTGCTTAGAAATTTGTCTGGGGAATAGAAATTGAGAAATCAATTTCTGGGCATAAATCAATTTCTATTTCAGAAATTTTATCATGCGCAGCCAAAGTGGGCACTCGTGAAAAAGACAAACCGGCAAAAGCAGTGGAAATGAGGGAAATGGCAGAACTCTCGGTAAGAGCATGACATGTCTAACTGAGCGTGTCCTAATGGTGGTACTTGGTTTCCAAGTAATTGCATTTTTTTTTCTTTTTATTTCTCAAATCTAATGTTTGCATAAAAAATCTTCATAGGGATTGCATGATATGCATATTTGCACGATTAGGCAATGGTAATAGAATATTCGCATAATTATATTTTGCATGGTCATAAGAAATAGAATTCTCCTTGAATAAACGTAGATTCATATGTAGGACTTTAAGATCGCATTTTTTTTTTGTAATTTTAATAGCTATTTTGCATGGATAGATGCATTAAAAATTAGATTAGAATTAGTTAAACCTTGCATGTTAGTAATTTAGATTGCGTCTTCATTAATAAATCAGAAGAAATATGTTTAAGGGCTCATTGGGATATTGAAGATTTGTTGTTGTAAGTATACTTGCTTTAGTCCTACTCTCTAGGAAGCAACCATCTCTTGAATAAAATTACCTAGAGTCCAGAAAGCAGCCATTTTGGTTGCTATCTAGTAAACTAGTGCCGGATTTGTCAATAGATACCATGGCTTGAGTTGAGGAAAAATTATCAAAAAAATTCATTAACTTATTGTAATTGTGCGGATTCAATCTTAAATTTTTTATTGTCCTAATTAAATCTTAAATTTTTTCACATTTTGTTGGTTGAGTCAATTCAGCCAATTTTGATCGAAATTCGACATGGATGCCAATTTGTCATGGCACGGCCAACATTGACATTACCATTTTTAATATTCTTTTCTTTTTCCTTTTCTTTTCTCCATGTTTTTTTTTCTTGAACTTAATAATTATTCAAATATTTATTACTAGCCTTTTGGTATATTCTTTTTTAAGTTTAGAGAATTATCTCCAAACTAGCATACAAATCCTTTAAGTTTACAGAACTATATTCTCCTCTTTTGTCAGACCTAAGTACTTTAATTTGCCTATCAGGTTGGTTTTCGACCTCATCTTTATGCTTGATAAACATGCTTGTAGCCTCATCTTTGCCAATTAACATATAAACATAGCACAATCGAGTATAATCATTTATAAAAGTGATGAAGTACTTCTTTCTATATCTACCTTCTATAAACTTTAAATTACATAAATAGCTATGGATTAATTATAGAGGTTCAACCGTTCTTTCAATAGATTTGAAAGATTTCTTAGCAAACTTAACCTTAACACAAGTCTTGCAATTGTAACGAGGCATCCAACTCAAATTTTGAAATTAGCCATAAGTTTGCTCTCTTCTTCATTATACAATAGCTTATATGTCATAATCTACCATGCTATTGATAAGAAGACACAAAAATGTAAACTAAAGACTTCTCTTTATTACTAGCCTTTGGGCACAAGAATTTCAGGGTTACTTCAGTAATAGCCACATTGGCCTTGAATGACCTACAACTACCATTTTTCCACAGACATCCCCCTTTGGAAAGTACAAACTTGTTAGATTCAAATACAATTTTGAAACCTTTCTTGACAAGTATGGGTCATAAATGAGATTCTTTCGGATTTTCGGTACATGTAGCACATTTAGCAAAATGATTTCTTTGCAAGAGGCAAAGTTTAAGATCACCTTTCCTTTCCTCTCCCAACAATATTTGCAGATATAGAGTTAGCCACATAGAGCTTCTCTTCTTTCTCAACCTTCTCGTAAGATAAGAAGGTAATTTGTGGTTGTCATATCTGACCACCAATCGATATTTTTTGATGTCAAGGATACCTCGAACATCATTACAGTAGTCGGTCTCTCATCATCTTCCTATTGCCATTGCTTAAGCCTAACCATAGAATTTCTCTAGTTTCTTATTTGGTAGAATTGGAGGTGGTACCATTAAACTAGGCAAAGCCTATTGAACCATTCCTCCATAAATTGGATCATATGCCATTTGACCTTTTTTTAATTAAAAAAATCTTAGGTGTATTAGTTAAGTGACTTGTAGCCGTACTACCATAGATGGTTTTAGCCTGAAATCTCACAACATTTGTTGCTATAACACCACGTCATGAGGTTTGAACCTCATTGACTGAAATGATCATAAGAGCGTCTCTAAGAACATTCTAAACATTATTATTATCAATCATCTTGATTTTCAGATAAAGCCAACAAACATTGAGAGCGATAACTTTCTAATGGTGCTAAGCAGATTTGTAAACTTTGCTTTTAAGATATAATAGAAAGATTGAGGTCAGGAAAATGCACCTTTATGTTCTCATCAATTCGATAGTTTCTGCATATTCATATATCTTTAGTTGTATCCTACATTAGTAAAGCTTTCCAGCTGGTCAAATGTTTCAGCCATCATCTGTTTAGATTGGGATTTAAAGTGACTATGACAAACTCACAAGTTAGCTAGTCTGAACTCCTTGAAGGAAGTGTCTCTGTAAGTTATATTTTGATCTTGGTTTCTTTTTCTATTTTTTTTTATCCTTTCTCTTTGTTTGGCATGAATGTCTCGCTGTGTCTTACTATATTCTTAATAATTTCAGGTTCTTGGATTTGTATACGTTCTTATCAAACAGGATAAACAACTAGTTGCTTACTTAAATGATATGTTCGAGATTTCTGAGGGCAATAAAATGGTTGTAGTACAATGGTTTCACAAAATTGATGAGGGTAGGATTGATTTGCCTTGCGTTTTTTTATGACAGATTTTCTTTTATGTCTTCAAGATCTTAGCATCGAATGTATAGATGTTTGGAGCTTATAATTTTGATAGCTTGAATCAAATAGTTATAATTGCATTCTTGGAATTGCATTTGTTATCTTCATCACATTGCCATTGGCCAAAGCTGACTCAATTACTCTCCCCTTGGCTCTTTCTCTCTCGCGTTAAATGTTTCCAACATTCATATCCATGAAATTATCATCAATGAAGCGGCAAATCGAAAAGAGTAATGAATGGTTTCTTTGAGTACTTTTGTGGCCTTAATCCCTTTCGTGGATGAACACTCCAAACAGTCTATTATTTATAATTGCAAAAATAGAGTACAAGTGCTCAACAATTAAGCTTCCTAAACAACACATGAGACAAGGGAATTCTTACAAGCATAAAAAGCAATAATTGTGTTGCTAGAAGTAAATGCAATTACACACCAAAACCACATATTTTCATCAAATTAGGACTTCTTTAACACATCATCCTATATACTCAATGAACTGCCCAACATAAAAACATGTCTTTTTCATTACCATTCCATTATCAAGCTTTCCAAACATGGAAGATAGAAGAATTCTAACAAGCATAAAAACAACGATCATGCTACTATCTTTAATCTTTCGCCTCCTAACCAATTTTTGTGCAATCATGCATTGTTTTTGCCTTCGAAATCTTTCAATTCATTCGTCATAGGATGTTGAAAAGAGCTAATCATATGCCTCATTTAGTGCATTGCTTCAAGTGGGAACTACTCAAGGGCATGGTGCCGAGCAATATCAACATGAGCGAAAGGTTCGGCTTATCAGTTCCAAGAGCTAATCACTTGTTAGCAGTGCCGACCTATTGCCTGCTTGTTTAGATCCCCTGAAAAGGCCGCCTTTCGACCTGTCAATAATACTCCTTTTACAGGAAAATTGCCTAGCTTATGTTTTCTTTTCTATTTCTGCTTTAGTTCCAATAAGCCTATCCACGACTCAAATGTTCTATTATGATGTATCCTGCACGAATGTGAAACGAGTTAGATATTATGTGGGAAGCTGTGCACCTGAATACAAGGAAATAAGAACTACACTGTTGCTCGGCCAGTTCTTGAAGCAAGACAGCGGCAAAAATAGAATACATAAGAAAATTTAGTATATTTCAACATCTTGATGGACATAGGCCATTGTGATAAGCTCCTGATTCGTTTATCGTTTCTTGCATTTTTATATTAAATTTGGGCCAGCAGGGATCGTTTCTCTAATCCAGTCATGACTTTCTCTCGAGTACCCTGGCTTTGTTAACTCAGATAAACCGCCATCAGACACCAGCAGTCCACTTTGATGCCGAAAGGCTTCCTCAAAAGTCCAGTCTCAAAGACCTCTCTCGAGTACCCTGGCTTTCTCTCGAGTACCCACCTGCTGCAGCTCATTGCGAAAGACCTGTCTTCGCTCAGCTGGAGCCTGCAAATGGAACATAGACATGCAGACAATCAAGGCAATGCAAAGTCACCCAGCTTTTGACAGACAAAGAAGTTGGTAACATCTACTCCAATATCTTAACAATTGTAATAACGAATTTATTGAACTATCTAAGCCTAGGCATCGATCTCACATGTCTACTTGCCTTAATCTGCTTCATAACAATGATACATCAGCGCATGACAATATTCTGACACCTCTGATAAAAATGCTCAATCGTTTAGCAAGTTCTTATATTCATGAATGCTTTTATATTAATAAGAGAAAATAAATTACATACAGCCTCCCGAAAATATCTTTTAAAAGTTAGTCAACTGGTTGCATAAAAAACTTCAAGGCCTCTGTTCAGCATAGTTGAATATGAGCACCACTTTTTTTCTCATAGCATGTTAATCAACAATGGTGCTCAATCAGACCCGCGGTTTATGCCATTTTGTTGAATCTGTGGCATTCCATGTCAATATCATTCATACATCAGGAGTTGCAAATTACAGCACAGAAAATTAGAACAAAAAAGACCTAAACATCAGACTGATCACCGGTAATTCGAAGACCTAAACACAGAATTGAACCCTGGAAACAGTTCAAAATGCTGCTTGGATTTTCTTTTGGGGAAAAAAGATCAGTGGAATAGATCTTCAAGGCATTGAAGAATATAAGAAGCAATATACACAATCATCCTTTGACATGGCGAGCCAAAAAATTGAAGTAAAATCCTTTTGACTTACCTAGTGGAACAATAGTGCACGAAACTAAGGTACCGATAATGCCAAATAGCATGATGGTCATAAAGTTTCTAAAGAATTGCTTCTTTTTCACCTGAAACCTGAAAAGGATGATTAGCACCAACAAAAAACTTATTAAAACTCCATATTAGAAGCCTATAAGAAATTATTTATTCACTCAACAGAGATTAGAAAATAGAAAGGAGATAAATCCCATAAAAAATAGTCAGAACACTTTCAACCCTAGAAGATATAGGCAACCTTCCTGTAAAGTTCAAAGATGAGACAGTAAATTAAATTATACAACTTGTCTGTCAACTCTATATTTTGTAAAGTATAACAGATTAATATCCATGGACATTTTGCTGACTATCAAATTATTCAAATCTTCGATGGTCAGTCTTCTATCCATCTATATAGTCTATCCCTCACAATTTATAAAACCCATGTCAGAATTCTTTCGAAGCCTGTTTACAGTTCGAGGAACTCTTTACAATTATGGAAACATCCAACCCAATCTCAGTCAGTGGAGTTACTTGTATCTGAAGACAAATTCGAAAAGACAAACATGTAGCAACAAATGATGCCTAAAAGTTACCACGTAAAAAGAATGATGCCTAAATGCTACTGTGTAAGATGATCTGAGAAAAGTTTTCACCACTCCAATTGGCAATTCACTTACCCCAATTGGTGGCAGAAGATATATGAAAAGAGATCTCCACTAAACACTAAGAGATGGGAGCTTTTCATTCCTGTGGTCAGTAAAATAACGATACCGGTACATAATCCTTGCAAAAAAATTCGAAAGTAATTACTAACAACCTACTTATATTAAACCAAAAGCCTTCAGCCTCTGGCATAAGACCAAAAGAAATGTTTGCACATGTACAAGTAACGCCAACACGCAAGGTGCAAGCCGGAAGCTCAATTTTTCAAGATACGACCTTAAACTCGAACCTGCGCAGGCAAAGAATATAATTGGGCTACAACAAGTCCACTAGTACCACATCCAAGCTCAACTCTGCAGGAAGAAACAGAGCAAGAGATGGAGGACTCACAATCATCAGAGCAGTAATGGGCTCATTCATCCACCGGTTCTCTTCCAAGAGATGACCGATCACGATGCAAGCAAGGAGGAGCACCACGAACAGGTTCAAGAACACCACGGACGTATGATCCGAGGTGGACAGCATCTGCAGCAAAATAGAATAGACAAAATAACTAATAAGAGAATTTTTAGAAATCTTTAGAAAACAGAATTATAAACCTAGGGTGAACTTTCCAAAGATGTTGCAACCCCCATGAAGTTCTTAACCACTAACTTATGCAAGTCCTCGCCAGCCCAGATGGGAAAAATGCAAACATTTACTGCCAGGCCAACACCAGCACCTAGTGCAATGAGGAAGAAGCAGGCAACAGCTGTATGGATAAATTCCCTTGTCCTATATCCGCACACCATTACAAGAGAATATGTCAGGAAGAAAACTCTAAACCCGTATTCGTAAGGCTTCATTGTCGGGTATGGTTTTGCATAAGTTGCAATAGATCCTATCAATAACAGCAATTAAACAGACGTTAAAATTCTAGCTGTAATGACAAAAAAAGAACAGTGCAGAACTTCTCAGAAGAGCCCAACACCAGAGAACACCGACCGTGCCCATGGAAAACCTTCATCCTATTGGACATTGCAACGAAGACAAGGGAAGAAAAGAAAGCCCCAAAGGCACCTTGAATGACGGAGTTCGACAACCTCCCCTTGGGGCTTGAGTCGCAAGAGCAATGTGTAGTCACCAAGCCCAATTGCTGACCGACTTCACAGCGTGCACGACATATGCCTCCGGCTCCGCTCCCACCCCACCACGGCCTAATCTCTGCTCCCCTCCCTCCGCCTCAAGAAGAAACGGCCCTCCGTCCTCCTCCAGTTAGTCGACGAAGCACAATTATTACGGCCTTAATGTGCTTCGTTGGCGATGCAGGGGAACGGCTGCTCAACAAACGACGGAGTAGCAACGAGCGAGCACTGAAGCAGGGGTGCAAGCTTCATCAGCGATAGCGGGGGAACGGCTGCTCCACGAATGCCAGAGCAGCAACGAGCACGGTGAGAGAAGAGAGTAAGCATCAGAGGAGGGCCACCTCCTTCGTCAGCTCAAGAGGGGAATGGCCACTTCACGAACACCGGAACGAACGTCGCAATAGCAATGAGCACAAAGAGAGAAGTGAGCGAGCACCAGTGCAGGGGCGGCCGTAGAGTGGTTCGTCAGCGATGGTGGGGGTTACGGTCGCTTGACGCAAGGCGGAGCAGTAATGAGCGCGGAGAGAATTTGGGATTCAAAATTTTGAAACCTTGGTGAGGAGAAAGAAGTGGGGTTCACAGCTTCTGGAGAGGAACGAAGAACGAAAATCGTCTGCATCTCTTTCTTTCTTCCATGCCATATAAATGCATTGCAGAGGAGGCGTGCAAGCTAAGAAGAGATAAACCGTGTGCAGGCTAGGAGAGGGAAAGAAGGCTAGGGATGGAAGGAGAAGATAGGGGAAGAAGGCAGAAGAATTAAGTGGGCCCACGCTTCCACATGGCGTCGCGTGAGTGGTTAGGGACCATGCTAACATGCGCTCCCGAACCACCCAATATTTTCTCACCAAGCGCCTACTATCGTGCTCGAGAAAATATTGGATGGTCCGGGAGCGCCATGTCAGCATGGTCCCCGACTACTCATGCAACGCCACGTGGAAGTGTGGACCCACTTAATTCTTCTGCCTTCCTCCCCTCCACCTTCTCTCCAATCCCCAGCCTTCTTTCCTCTCTCCTAGCCTACACACGGTTTCTCTCTTCTTAGCCTACACACCTCTCCAATGCATTAATTGTGGCATGGAAGAAGAAAGAGAAGCAGATGATTTTCGTTCCTCTCCAGCATTTGCGAACCCCATTTCTTTCTCCTCACGAAGGGTTCACAATTTTGAATCCCAAATTCTCTCTGCGCTTGTTACTGCTCTGCCATGCGTCAAGTAGCCGTAACCCCATTGTTGCCGACAAACCACACTACGGCCACCCCTGGGCTAGCACTCACTCGCTTCTCTCTTCATGCTCATTGCTACTCCGACGTTCGTTCCGGCGTTCGTGAAGTGGCTGTTCCCGCCTGAGCCAACGAAGGAGGTGCCCCTGCTCTGGTGCTTACTCTCTTCTCTCACCGCGCTCGGTGCTGCTCTGGCATTCGTGGAGCAGCCTAGCCTCTTCATATCATAGATTATCTCCATTGCTTTTGGAAGCTGATCCCCTTCACCTGTATTAAAAAAGCTGTCTCATTGCAGTTTCGGTATTTCAAACAAAATAGAAATGGATCTATAATACTCTCATTGCAGAACAAGTCCTGCATGTCTTCTTTTATTGAATAAAAAAGACATAATAGCATTTTAGCTCTCTTCTACTGGTAGGAACTACATTTAGAATATTTTCCCTTGCACTTCTACAGTACACATTATACTAACAGGACAAGCTAGTAGAAAAAGTTAACCTGATCCTCTTCTCTCAATCACTTAAATACTAGGTCAAAGTCTCACAAAGAAATAACCATAGGTTGATTAAACCATTCATTGTTGAGATTGTCGGCTTTATCGCGATAGACTTAATATCCTCATATAGCTCTAAAGCCTTCCCCAACTTTTTGCCTGAGACATTATACAAAATTCTTCAGAAGCCCAACTTTCTGATCATCACATAGAAAATACAGAAAAGACCACTTATGACTGCCGTGGTGAGAAATTAGAATTACTACATCTATTTACTTCAAGGGACTATCAAAACCTAGAGAGGATAGCCGTAGTCCTCAAGGGTTCTTTGTAGATCAATGAGGACATCCTTCAGTTAATAACTAGTTCCATTCCACGACGTAATTTGTCATAAATTTCAGAATCAGCAGAAGTACATTACAGCAAGCACCCATCAAAGAACTGTATGGTACAATTCCAAGATGCATCCCACAAGTCCTCGCTTCTTCTAGAATATCAAATGCAGCATCAACCCTCCCAGCATGCCCTGCAACGTCTATTAATGCACTGAGAAAAATCTGCACAGAAGAAGAAAAGAATAAGCTACTTCCATGAGTGGCTCTTTGTAAAAGGCTGAAGATAGAAATCAGATGGCATAATCAATGAATCTCCTTTCTATAGTTAAGTGCAACTAGAGAAAGCAGGAAAATAACATAATGCATTCCCTGGAACAACATTGAGACTAAATACTCGAGAACGCCTTTCTTACCTAGCCTTGATAACCAGGTTAAATGTGTTAAAATTACGATTAACAATACCTCATCAGGAACCACGCCTTTCTTTTTCATGTCACTGTACACGCTCAGAGCAAATTCCCAATCGCCGGTCTGGCTGCAACTATTAATAGCGATAGTGTAAAGATCTGGAGTAACCTTGATCTTATTCTCATCCATCAATTTGTATATTTCTTTTGCCGGGTCAACCTACCAGCAAGGATTCACATTATTGTCAATTCCAAAATTCATATTATCCCATCAAAAAGTCTTGAAAGCAAGATAACAAATGAAACCATAATACCAACAAACAGCTGCCCTACCTGACCTGCATTAATGGCAAGAAATACAAATCTCACTCACATCAAGCAAAATGAGTATCTTAGAAAAACATAAGCTCTGCCTCATTGGGTAAAGTATTCTATACGGTTGACCGTGCAAAGAATCGTAGTAGAGCATACGGAATCCTATCAAACGCCGAACGAAATATGGAACAAGCATTTTGCTGGGGGCGAGCAATTCGATTCATCTCATCTCAGTCATAAACTCATGACAACTTGACCAAAGGCAAAAAGCTCCCAAATTCTCCCACATAAGCACATCAAACGCTGCATAACCCTCCATCCAAGCCACTCAAACCTCAAATCCCCAGCACTGTGCAGGGCGATACAATCCCAAAGAACGGAATTTCAGAGAGCCTAACCTCATACGGATTGGTCTAGATAAGGGGGTGTTGGGAATAACGGATCCCCGAAAATCAGATTCGATACCGAATCGAACCCTTTAAATCAATGTGGAAGACGAAGCCCAGGAAAACACGCATCACCGATCCTAAAGCACACCACGGATTCGAGCGTACCTTGTTAGCCACAGATTAAACACCAATGCCGAAGATCGAGGAAGAAATTCTAATCCGATGATGTCAATTTGCCTTGAAAAGGGAAACGGCGTTGCCTTGAGCATTTTGGAAGAAAAGAGAGCGTTAGAAGGAGAGGGAGATGTACGTACGTTATTATGCCAAGAGTTACGTTCTCCCTCTCTCTCCTCCCTTATATATGTCCTTCCAAAAATAATTAATCGTGCCCCTTCATCCATGGGCCCTATTCCCGTGGGCCGGGCCTTTTTGGGCCCAACTTGAGCGGATGAGCCTTAAGCCCATCTTATAAATCCATCATCTCCCACTCACACATGGTGGTCCAAAACCAACATGGGCGGACAGGCCCTACTCATCCCCATCGAGAAAAATCTAGCATAGACTCTCACTTAACATGGTGGGCCGAACCTAATCCTCTTTTCCTCTCTTCAACATTCATACCGGTGAATAATCCGTGCGACTAGCATACTTTGAGAGCTCGTTGCCATACATCCGTTAGGAATATATAGCAGCTCATAATGGGCATCACATCCCGAGTAGATTTAGTATGCGTATCCTAGTCGATCGATCACATTTATATATCGATCGATCACATTTATATATCTCTTGATATTGTATTCACAATTATGATTATCACAAAGAAAGTCATAATTGGTTAACCGGTGAATACAAAACTATAATGTGATTCTCCAAAATCGATCTTCCTCTTTCCTTCAAACTCTCAATTTCAGTCTAGCTTGCTTTTCTAGAAATGCCCCATTAGATCGAATCACTCATGACCATTGGCAACATCCTAAGATAGCTAACACTAAATAGAAATCTTAAGAATAAGTAAGAGTCATGAGGGGACTAAGAAATTGAGGAACTCTCTTCCTCAAGAGTCTCACACGACATAAAAGTTGAGATCAAACTTTTGCCACTCTTAATGGTCGTCTCATGCATATGAAGTATGAAATACGTATTACGGTATTAACTCCTTTCCCATGGAGCATATGTCTACACCTTTCAATACCGTACAGATGATAGTTCAGACATACCCAATGTCTAACTTGAGTTCACGTATCTACTCAATCACAAAATTCATCAGAACTCACATATGACATCTTAGACAGATAAAGTAAAACATGTGGGGTATTTTTACTTTCGGACATAGTAAGTATTATGTCCTCATCTTAACACCTAGTTAAGGCGACATACGTGTTTTAAGCTTGAGCTCTCGATTATCACCTAGATAATAAGCTTTAAAACAGTCTTATCTCTATTTATCACACAGTAAATAGAAGCGATTACCCGTGTGAGTGGGCTAATCTTATATCTGTCCGACATACTTCTCAACTTAAAGTAATGCACTAAGCATTAAGATGCATAAAGATCAAACAAAGATTCATAGGCATTAATGATGAAAACACAAATTCATCAAATTGTGAACACTTAGGGAAATTACAATATTCAGTACATCAGTCTCTACGCAATCCTAGAGATTTCATATGGCCATAAAACACATCTCTAGGTATTGGATTTGTCACAGGATATGCTACCATTCTATGCGTAGTATGTACTTTAAGTTCACATCTTTTCGTGCAACCATATCCTTTACAAGATTATACTTGGTATCTATAGGTTTGATCTTGTCATGATATTTTGGATCTTTGGTGTACGCTTTTGTTGCTTGGCTACCACAGTTAACCAATAATTAATCTGCAGCACTTCCAATAACACCTAAATGATCCAAAAATCTCTTAAGCCAAACACTTTCTTACACTGCTGCTGATAATGCCATGAACTCAACTTACATCGTGGACAAGGCTATACACTTTTGTTTCTTACCGCTCCAACATATGGTACCATTATTCGGTAAGAAAACAAAGCTAGAGGTAGATTTTCTTTCATCTAAATCTCCTCCCCAATCAGTATCACAATAGCCTTTGAGTTGCAGATCATTTCCTTAATAACTCAACGTATAATCAGTAGTCCCCTTTAGATACCTTAGTATTCTCTTAACGGCTTTCCAATGTGCTTGACCTGGATTGGATTGGTAACTACTCATCATTCCAACTGCAAAGCATATGTCGGGTGTTGTACACATCATAGCATACATCAAGCTCCCAACAGCACTAGCATAAGGAACATATTTTGTTTGTTCCTTCTCTTGTGGAGTCCCTGGACATAGTCTATGGCTCAATCCTTCACCTTTTTGCAATAGGAGTGTCTATAGGTTTACAGTCTTGCATACGAAATCGTTCAAGAACATTATTTATTTAGGTTTCTTGCGAAAGAGACAACGATCTCTTCAAAACGATCTCTTGAAGTCTTAACTCCAAGAATGTATGCAGCCTCACCCATATCCTTCATCTCAAAGTTAGAAGACAACTATCTCTTGACAAGATAACCAACTCCATATTGCTTCCGGCAATTAGTAAATCATCAACATATAATGATATGATCACAAATTGATCATTGGATCTATTGATATATACACAATGATCCTCGTCAATCATTGTAAAATCATATGCCACTATGGCATTATGAAAGTGTATATACCTTTGTCTCGATGATCGCTTAAGGCCATATATCGACCCCCAAAGTCGACATACATTTTCTTCTTGGCCTTTCATTATGAAACCAGCAGTTGTTCCATATATGTTCCTTCCCCTAATTCTCCATTAAGGAAAGCAGTCTTTACATCCATTTGATGTAACTCAAGATCCATACTAGTCACTATTGCCAGAATAATGCGAATCGAGGTAAATCTCACTACAGGAGAAAATGCATCTTCATAATCAATTTCTTCCTGTTGATTATACGCCTTCGCCACAAGGCGAGCCTTATGCCTTTCTATCGAGCCATCAGCCTTTCGCATTATTTTGAGAACCCACTTGTTCCCAATAGCTTTGTGTCATTTTTAGAAGATCAACCAGTTCCCAGACTTGGTTTGATTTCATTAACTCCATTTCCTCTTTTATTGCATAAATCCATTTTTTCTTATTAGGGCAATTCAGAGCCTCATTAATATTTCTTGGCTCATCCTTATCTTGTGGAGCAATTATAAAAAGTTTCCCCTTCAATGTCAAAACGTCGACGGGGAATACTTTGGCGACTTGTTCACCGTATGGGAGATTGTACACTTAGCACATCATTCTCCATCATGCTCCAACTTGGATTAGGTAATGATGATGTTGTCACATTCAGGTGGTTGCAATTGAGAATGAGTTGAATTCAATTCATTATATCTCATATTACTCCCACTTGGACGAACTCCATGACATCATTATCTTGATCCAAGGTTTCAAATAGGGAGTTATTTTCCCTTATTTCGCCCCTCTTAGAAAATTCATCTACCAAGGATGTGATATCCCGTGATTCAAATTCAGTTATACTCCCACTTTCCTGCTCACCTATGAATACATACCCTTTTGAGTGTTCAGAGTATCTCATTAAAATACTCTTCTTTCCTTCGGGACCCAATTTACCAAACTTGTGAGAGGACTCATGAGTATAGGCAGCACAACCCCATGGCTTAAGAAAACTTACGTCCGGTTTTCTAACTATCCATAACTCATATGAAGTGGAAATAACTGATTTGGAAGGCACCCGGTTAAGTATATAGGTAGCGAGTTAACAACACATCACTCCAAAAAGTGATAGGTAAGTTAGCATGCGCCATCATGGACCTAACCATTCCAAAGAGGGTTCTGTTTCTTCTCTCCGCAACGCCATTTTGTTGAGGAGTATATGGAATAGACAACTATCTTTCTATTCCTTTTTCATCACATAATTTTCTGAACTTATCGATAAATATTCTCAACCTCGATCGGATCTAAATACCTTTATTTTCTTGTCTAATTGATTTTTCGCCAGGTTCATAAACCTTCGAAACAACTTATGCTTCAGATTTATGAGAAATCAAATAAACATATCCGACTCGAGTATAATCATTTAAAAAAAAAAAAAAAAGTGATGAAATAAATAGCCCCTTGCCTTCCTCTCACATTTATTGAACCACCGACGTCTAAATGGATTAAATGCAAAGGAAATTCAGCTCTTTTACCTTTTCCAAATGGTTTCCTTGTAATTTTCCCTACTAGGCAATGCTCACATATGGACAAATCGACTTTTTCAATATTGCCCAACAAGCCTTCTTTGGCTAGTCTATTCATATGTTGTTGGCCCATATGACCAAGTCTAGCATGCCACCATATTCACATCATTATCATATAAGGTAGAAGACGTGAAACAAGGGAATAACATATTGACATCACCACAGTCAACATTTAGTACAATCAAACCATTCAGTAAGTGACCACAACCATAGTAGTTTGTATCTAAACACAAATCTACACCTTTATTATGGAAGTTCATACCAAAATCAAGCTTAACCAACGCTAAGACAGACACTAAATTTCGACGAATCTCCAGAGCATATAGAACATCAAAGGTGCGTCCACCACTCATGTTCAATTGGCCGGTGCCAATTCCTTTACATCAGCTCTAGAATTGTTTCCCATATGGATCCACTCAGTTCCAGTTGGTACTCGTCGGAATTCCACGAAGGATCATCTATCCTTCCCTCTATGGTCTGTCGCTTCGAATCTATAGTCCACAAAGGATTGGATTCAGCCAATAATATTGAACTTGACACATAAGCAAAGTTCTCAAATGTACAAGAGGTGTTGACCTTTTTCGGCTCACAAGTTGCAAGCATAGTGACATCTCTTGTCACAATTGTAACATCTCACCGTTGACATTTTCTTCCCTTGAGGACGTTTTCCTCTCTTGTGTTGGTTAGCACTTGATTTCTTGCAATAAAGACTTGATCCTTTGCATTCCCACATATTGAACGAATCAATACGCTTGCGCTTAGAGCACAAAGCCCTTTTCGAGCTAGAACTAGCATAGCAAATGTCTATTTTCGACTCAAATACCGTTAGGCGGTCCTTTACTAGCTCAAGATGGCGCATGGCATCCTTAAGATCTTCCATAATATGGTCAAGAGCTTCTAGTGCTTCTTGCTTTTTCAGCACATATTGAATCTTCATATTCAATATTTCACAATTGTAACCGTTCATATCAGCAATTACATTCTTAGTTGCTGAACCATCGTTCTGAACACATCGACATACATGCACGAATAATTATGCCTATCATTTATGCATCCCTATTTGCATAGACCCATCATATTAATGAATAATTTCAAGTAAGGCTTGAGAATCAAAAGGTCACTATGTTTCCAATCATCCTCCAAAAATCCTAACTCAAAATTATTATTAATATAATTATCTTATGCAAATAAATTCTATGAAGTTACAAAAACTTCTATTACTACCCCTGACTAATTATCCACAAAGAACTTTAAAGAATAGCGTAAAGCAAATAAAATCTTAACATCTAATAAAATAACAATGCTTTCACATGATACAACTAATATATCGGTTGCTACATCAACAACAATCAGGTAGTAAACATTACTTAATTAATCAAAGAAATAAATAGGGAATGTCCCTTCTAATCTATCAGCCATAATATCTCGAGAAATTTGAAGGCACATTTGCCAACCATGGAAAAGCTTTTGGAGAGCTTTCATGTCGCCTCCAAGGCGCATTCACTCGGCGCCATGTGGCGCTCAATCTAAGGGTTGAAGTTTTGGCCAACTCAATCCTATAGTGCTCTCTTACAAAAGCTTCCACTAGCCTCCTATAACCCGGGACCACGTTGACCTCCCATAGCCGATCCAACACTGCTTGCCATTCAGGTGGAAGAGTGTTCATCAAAGCCGACACCTTCTCAAAATCCTAAGCATAAGATAACCATTCCAGATGATTTCCGTATCATCCGATTGACCCGACCACATGTGATACTAAATCACCATCATGCCACTGATAATTAGCTAATTATGACATCAGCCTTTTAAGTCTTGCATTTCCCTCGTCCATTCTCGGGATTGCAGGTATCTTTGCATAACGCATCATAGTTCCTGCAACAAATGCGTAACTAAAAAAAAAAATGCATCACTTATAATCCATAATTAATATAAGAGAAAATACATAATTTTCCAAAATTCATGCAACAAATGTAGAATTAAAAATGGATTACTTATAATCCACATAGGCATGACTGAAAAAGAAACAAATTCCTTTTTTTTTTTTTTTTTTTTGGGTCAACGGTCAAAGTCAACGGTCAACGGTCGGTCAACGGTCAACGGTCGTCGGTCAATGGGTCAACGTTCGGTCAACGGTCAACGGGTCGAGTCAACGGGCGCGCTGGTCGGACCGGTCGGACGGTCGCAACGGTCGAACCGGCCGGACCGAACGCCGGGCCGTCGAACCGCTCGCGCGGACCAACCGCACGTGCCTTGCGAGTGCGGGGATGACGTCACGTAGACGTCATCCGGCACGTGCCGGGCGCATGCCTTGTCCGCGAGTCGGGTCGGGTCGCAGGCCGGTGACCGCCCGGCGAAACATCGTCAATGATGACGTCATCGGTGACGTCATTCGAGCGGTTACCGACCGTTGGATGACCGTTGGTCCACGGATCGCGCGTGCCGTTTCGCCGGTCGCCGGCGCGCACGTGCCGATTCGCCACCGGCGTGTGTGGCGCACGCGCTGGCGAAGCCAGCGCTTGCGCGTCGCGCCCACGCGCAGCGGCCTCGGCCGCGCGTGGGGGCGTGCGGCGTCGACGACGGGGTGCGACATGTCGCCGGCCTCGTCTCGACGTCACCTTTCACCCAGTGCCTTCAGAATTTGATTTCGACTTACAAAAACTCAGAAAAAGGCCGAACAACGCTCGGGTGTTGGGATTTCTTGCCCGATCCGTACGGCCGAAAGTTCTTTCGCGAAAAATCAATCAAAAAACATCAAATTGATCGAGAAAACGTGAACTAGGGCTCGATACCAATGTTGGGAATAACGGATCCCGAAAATCGGATTCGACACCGAATCGAACCCTTTAAATCAATGCGGAAGACGAAGCCCGGAAAACACGCATCACCGATCGTAAAGCACACCACGGATTCGAGCGTACCTTGTTAGCCACGATTAAACACCAATGCCGAAGATCGAGGAGGAAATTCTAATCCGATGATGTCAATTTGCCTTGAAAAGGGAAACGGCGTCGCCTTGAGCATTTTGGAAGAAAAGAGAGCGTTAGAAGGAGAGGGAGACGTACGTACGTTATTATGCCAAGAGTTACGTTCTCCTCTCTCTCTTCCCTTATATATGTCCTTCCAAAAATAATTAATCATGCCCCTTCATCCATGGGCCCTATTCCCGTGGGCCGGGCCTTTTGGGCCCAATCTTGAGCGGATGGGCCTTAAGCCCATCTTATAAATCCATCAGGGGGCAACCGAGCCGCTCGGCGATTTCCTTCTTGGAGGCCTCCCGGTTCGTGTCAAGGTGGCGGAGCCCCACGACCATGCAGCTCAGCACCGCGCTGGCGGCGTACAACACCAGCTTCTCTAGCAACCTCACCTCCGAGCCTTCCGTGTGTGGGGTCTCGCTTCGGCGGCGACGCTTGCCGACGTTGAGGGGAGCTCGAAGAGGCCTGCTTCTCCTCCGAGTGCTGCGTGTGCGACCCCGGGAACGCCGGAACGAACGACGGAGTAGCAATGAGCCCGAAGAGAGAAGCGAGCGAGCACCTGAGTAGGGACGGCCGTAATGTGGTTCGTAGGCCACGGTGGGGAACTGCCACTTGATGCACGACGGAGCAGCACCGAGCCGTGAGAGAATTTGAGATTCAAAATTTTGAAAGGAAAGAAATGGAGAGGAATGGGCCTTTTTTTTCCTTCGTTTGAGAAAGGCGGGCTATGAGAGAATGGGAAGAAGGCTAGGAAGAGGAGAGAGAGGAAGAAGGCACAAGACATCAAGTGGGCCCATCCTTCCACGTGGCATCTCGTGAGTGGCTGGGGATCACGTTGACATGGCGCTCCCGAACCACCCAATATTTTCTTTTCATACCCATCCAGTTTACCTGATGATGGTTCGATGTAATGGCACCACGTGGGATCTCGAGCTTTGGTCAATGGCTCCATTCTCTAGGTTTTTTTGGGATTGTCTCATTTGTGGTGGACGTGCTGCGGAGGATATACAAGCCAAAAATCAAAGAATCAAAAAGATTGTTCAAAAAATGGATGATAATATTTATGAAGATGACACGGACGTGTTATGAAATGATAGTGAGTCGATTCGGGCTACTTCGTTTTCTTTTTAGTCCGAGTCAAGTTTGAGTGCTTAATAGAAAAATTATTATATATATATATATATATATATATATATATATATATGTCTTGAGCAAGCAAGCGAGCCTAACTTGGGGATTGCATATTGTATATACTATAATAAGTTCTATTGCATTTTAATTGTAATATAAATGGATGGACCACCCCCTCTCTAACGTGTATCTTCACTTTTGACATTAAGTGCGACGCAGCATGTTTCAACGAATGGCGAATAGTAGGGCTACCAATGACCAAGTTCGAGATTCTATGATAGCCAAATTGAAACGCAACTTTCTGACTATGTACTTATTGTCACTTGAAAATCGACCCGCAATGTTTTTTATTTATTTTTTGGGCGCCCCACAGGTATGTGTGGCGAATCAGAATTAAGTTTTCTTTCACCAATTTCACCAAACCATCAACAATCATACTTTTTTTTTAAAGAACTTTCATCACCATCATCTACCCAAACAAACCACTAAACACCCATAATGTGTTTGGTAACATTTATGTTTTTAGGAACCATTTCTTCTCAAAAATAATTTTTTCTATATCTAATCCCCATATAAGTTCATGAGCATTCAGATTTATTTGGTAACTATACAAAATTTTTATTTTTGGAATAAAAAGAATAGGAATGCAGTTAGTACAAACCTCGAAATCTTTTTAGATTTTTACTTATTTTCTGAGATTTTTCTATTTTTATTTTTATTTTTATTTTTTCTTTTCTTTTCCTCCCTTCTTCTTCCTCCTCTAGCTGATTACCAAGTCTCGACGATAGCTGGTAACGGCCAAAGACAAGGACTAGTGACCTCGATGACTTTATGGGAGTCTTGTTGTGGTGGGACGAGGTTTGACCTTGCGGTGGTTGGGCAAGGTTAAAGTGGGGGACTTGAGGGTAGCAAAAGGTCTTTGGTGTATTAGAATCCAAGATCTTCTTGGTTTTCAAAGAAGCAAAAACTAGTTCCTCCATCTGAGTGATTGGAGTGATCCAAGTTGGCGCTACTTGTTTTAAAGAATGCTTCAAGGGTGTAGATTGTTCTATCTGAGGGTTCTTTATCGAGAGAGAAGATGGACTCAAGCTCATCATCTTCCAAAGAAATACTTGTCCTTTTTGAGGACAGCATTCACAAGATTCATGCACCTATTTTTTTCTTGGAGGCAAGTTTTGGCAAAATGCCATTTTCTTCTTAAAAAAAAAAAGCATTTATCTTTTCTTTTCTTGCCACTAGTGTGTTTATCATGCTTGCTAGGGATGAGCAAAAGAAACTACCACCGGTTGATTTGATGTGATCTCTAAGGGTACCAATTCGGTTCCCTAGGTAACCATTGATATTGGTCCGATTTCGATTCCGGGATGGAACTATCCAAATTGGACTGATTATTTTTAGAAAATTTAATTTAATCTCTTTAAAAATACTAAAGAAACAATTTCAATTGCTAATTATTATGAATTATCTAAATTAGCTAAGAAAGGCATGCTTAGGTGGAGCATGCCATGGCTTTTATGCAGGCAAAAAAAAAAAAAAAAAAAAAAAACCCAAGGGCCAAAACTTGGTACAATGAGACATTTAAATGCCAAAAATTAGGAAACTAACATTTAAGTACCATTTTTTTTTTTTTTTTTATAAATGGAACACTTGAGTGCCACCTCCAATGAACCTTGCTAGAAATCCTATGTGGCAACTTTTTTTATTTATTTATTAATTTTGCTTGCCTACATGGCTCATCGGAGAGCTAGCTCAGCAAAGAAATGCAAAAATGATGTCATTATGGCATGGATTTAAATTTAAATTTAAAAATTAATTAAACTTAATTTAAAACCAAATTAAAACACACACACACACACACACACACATATATATATATATATAGACAAGGAAGGAAGAATAGCGACGAGGGCTTAGCCCTCGTTGCCGCCCGCCTTGCCGTCGTCATCGGGAAGGGCTGGTGATAGTAGGAAGAGGATTGACCGATCGCCAGCCCACGAGGGCTAAGCCCTTAGCTGCTGTTCATCTTCTTCCTTCCTTCCTTCTTCTTCTTCTTCTTCTTCTTCTTCTTCTTCTTCTTCTTTTTAATTGGTTTTTAATTTAATTTAATTAATTTTTATATTACTTATTTAGCCAAGTCAATGCAAAAACGATTGTTTTTGCACTTGTCTAGCCATATTAGCGTGCAAAATAATGTTGTTTTGCACTTGCCTCATTAAAAATCGCCACATCAGTATTTTGATGGATTTTCCGTTGGCACTTAAGTTATCCATTTTGCTTAGATTTTGGCATTTAAGTGTTACTTTCCTAATTTTTTATACTTAAATATCCATTCGTGCCAAGTTTTGGCACTCCGATGTCTCGAACTCTTTATGCACAACTCCTCTCATGGTCATTGGATTTCCATTTGATGTGGGACTTTGGTGTTTAGCTTCTCTCTCTTGTGGTGTTTAGTCTTCCATGCAAACGCCTTTGATGTAAGACTCTTGGCTTGTCTTTATTGTTGTGTCCAATCTTCCATGTGAATGCCAAGAATCCCACATTGAATGGTCACACAAAGGCTGTAAGAGGGATTGTGTATAAAAGCCAAGCCCATACTCCAATTAAAGCATCCCTTTCTTGGCCTTTTGGCAAAAATTAATTTTAGTATTTGTTATGTGTGATGTACACATACTATTTTTCTCAGCCTTTTGGCCAAGACTAATTTTAGTATGTGTGATGTTCACATGATTTTTGTAGCATTTTGACTTTTTTGTGGAAAAATAGCAAATGCTTGATTTTAAAAGGGAAGGGAAATCAATTTATCATGGTTCTATTGGACTGCCCGGACTGCCCGGATTTTGCTTTTTTCTTTTCTCTAAGAAATCTATCATGGATTGCGAGAATATCATACTTTAATGTTGACGGGCTCAGATTTGTGAGGCCAAACAAGATAGATGAGTCGGTGAAAGGTTGAAACATTCGTGCCTTTTCCCAAGAGGGAACAAGTAGTGGGTCAGAGGAAAAGGGTTGGGAACAATGGAAATGATGTCTCTCTTAGTAGTCTTTACCTAGTCTCTTCAACTATTCAATTTTAGCAATATGATCATCAAGATAGTGCCTAGGAGGCAAGGCACCTATTCCCATTTTGTGAAGCCTTTCTTGATAAAGTTGTAACAACTTATTCTAAGCAACGGTTGTCCGATCTACACATTAATGGACACGATCCAAACGAGTCTTGACTTCACCTACCTCAAACTTAACCTTGCTGATCTCAGAGGTCAATGTTTTGAGTGCTTGATTTTAAGCAAGAGCTTTCTCAATTTGCCAGTTGAGAAAAGATTTAGCAGAGTTGATTTGTTTAGTGTTTCCTTGGCTATCCACGCTAGTTGGATTTTTTTATCTTTGAACGGTGTCCATAGCCAATGGGGCTTGTAAATTCTTCCAAAGGACACAAATAAGAGGGTTTGAACATACAAACTTTGAGTAAAACTAGTGAAGGAGCTGGAGTGACATTTAAAATATTTTCTTGTTTGTAGAATTGGGCCATGACCTTATCACACTCTGAGTTTTTTGTACCCATTTGAAAATGACTTTGTAATAGGGCTTGATGATAGGAGGCTTCATACGTTGGGATGTGGAGTCATGTTTGGGTGAGATAAGGGGTGACGGCTCAAGTGGAGGAGTCTTTGAGGGGAAAGTCCATAGGAAATCGAGAATTAAAAGCGGCCTTCATCTTCACCAAGTAGACTAAAAGATGAGTCACACCTTCCCACTTTTTGAAGAAGTCACGTTCTGAACACATCCGCTTTTTCTAGAAGGTTTATCATTTTTCTCATCGTCAACGGCTAAGCAGGCTTGGCATTGACAATCCGGGTATCATGGATAGTGTTTGATGATAGATTTTTGACAAAGACTAAAGGGTGTCCTTCGGAATTGAATGCCTCTATTTCCAATCTATCACCTTAACTATTAGGAACATCTGTGACATATGGTTGCATATTAAAATGGTGGAGAAGACAAAAGGAGTAGTTTTCACCTCTTCTTGAGAGTAGTCAAATTTGATAACTATAATACCATCTTTTTTTGTTTCATAAATTTAGATTTAGTGGCTTGAATAGGCCGGGAATTTCAATAGAGTTTTTATAGTTAGTACCTCAAGTATCTAGTAGGAGTTTAACTAGCTCTAAATGAGGAATTTGTCGAGGTATATGAATACAAAATGGAGCCTAGTCATCATCAATAGAGATCAACAAGGCATCTTCAGCTCCACAAGACAAAGTGTACAATGCAAAGCATGGTTTTGGACATGAGATACCATCTCATAATAAAGTGTTGCGATCATGGAGTTTGAGGGTTGAAGTGCTCCAATGATTTACAATTGGACCTTTAAGCATTCAACAAATGGGGATCGGAAAGACCAATATTGAAGTTTGGAAATAAGGTAACAAATATTGCGCTAGCATTCAAAGTGGTTTCGCATATCCCAATATAAGCATGTTAGTAATGAAGAAACCGAGTGTGAAGAAGAGCCATATGGGCAACAACTGGAAGGCTTTTATAACCATGGAAAGTCAAGGCTAAATGGATTACTCTAAAGTATAAATGAGTATAACCCTAATTAAGCATTGGCATATGAATTCTAAAGGGGTCTATAGGGTAACAATGTTCCTGCTATTTGACTGGAATAGGTGTCAATCAAATCTATTAGATTGAACATATTCCTTGCTGTCTCTGGACATATGTTGGATGAGTTTCTGAATAGATCTTATTGGAGAGAATGAAGAAGGTTTAGTAAAAGCAAACTATGAATTGACAAGAGGAAGTTGGGTACTAGAGATCTTATCATCTTCATTGAGGTAAAAAATCTCGGAAAGATAATCGAGCTTGGATGAAGTGGATTTTTGGAAAGAAATATTAGAGATAAGGACATCAATTACGGTAGGGGTGTTTTCAAAATCATATTCGTGGAGTGTTCTTCACCTTAGGAATAAGAACATCAAACGGCTTTTGATACTAGTTAGGGTTTATGGAATGAATTATAATAGTTTGAGACAAGTATGTTATCTCAATTAGACAGCCACCATACCTTTCACTAAAGACTACCTTTTAGTCCCTAGATATCATGCATTTATTCCATAGTGCCTTCAGGTTTCGAAAGTGTTTTTAGATCTATATGACTCATAAAGTGGTAAGTAGAGAGTATACTCACACCTATAAGATTTCTTGACTTCGGGGAGGAAAGAGGAACTTTGGTAGCCATGAAAGGAAAGCACACTCACAATTTAATTGTTGGTGGCTAGTCTGCCTCTAAACATTACAACTACTTCTTCTTCTTCTTTTTAATAGGCTTGAGGGAACAAAAGACGACTCGACGAGTTCTTGCAATGGACACAATTAGCACTCTGAACACATACAATTATCATATCTTATATATCAAATATGTTTATCAATACAATAGACAAACATGTTGTTCTTCTTAGATCTAAAGCAAGTTGATTCTTTTCAAAGTTTTCTTCAGTGACTTCTACTCTCTTCTTATGGGCCAAGATGTGCTAGGGCCAGGTGCATTGGATTCTCTTTGAGACATGATAGGCTACGGTCATGTGGAAATGTCTGGCATTCCACATAGCTCATTAATCATCATGTCTATTGGAAGAGTCCCAAAGTCCCATGGGTTTTGAGTAAATGGTTCACCTAAGGAGTTCGAGTACTAAGTTGACTGTTGTGGGGGTGGTTGAGTTGCATTTAATTGTGCGATAGATTGTCCAAAAGCGTTTCTGCTAGGTTCATGTGCTTGAGAGTACACACACACACACACACACACACACACACACACACACACCGACTTAACATGTTGGAAGCTTCATAATTACACATCCGCCTTCGTGATTCCATTCGGTTCATCAAAAAGGGATTGGGGTTAGCTTAGCACCTTTATTCTATAAGAGTAACCTCAAAAAGTGGTATCCCCAACACGCCTAGTACTAGGGGTGAGCATGGTCCAAGTTGGTCTGGTCTACTCTCTAACTCTAGGACCAACTCGTACAAAGTGTCAATCCTCAATTTTTAGGTTCGAGGATTGACCCTATTGAACCCTGCGACAGAGGACCGAATCAACCCAATGAGTTCGGTTTGGTTCCAAGGTCAACCTAGGACCAATCGATAATTTTTTTTTTTTCATCTCATTTTTTATACTCCCTAAAAAGGCAAACCTGCAAATTCAAATTATACATCCATTAACAATGCAGCATTGTGCAACTAAACTATAAATATCAATACATATTCAAAACCTTGTGATAGGCACTTCGCTAGATCTGAATATTTGCCAACAAGAGGCATTGGACAAAATTTATGAAGGCCTAAACATAGTAAGAGGAGTTGAAGTAATTGACAAACATAATTCGAGGTCAAAAGAGCAAAAGGACACAAAGCCAAGAAAGAAAAAGTGGGCACTTTTTATTATGAAATTGAATTATTATTTAGATTAAACTATAGCTACGTAGCATCCACAGTTACTTAATAATGACGAGTTCACAAAGTTTAGAGAGTTTGCTTGTGCATATCTATAATCAAGTGCTTTTGACCTTGCCACACGACTCTCAAGTCAAGTGAATTTGGCCTGATTCTTGTGCCAAATTAACTCAATTCTCTTGGAAGGTCATTAGCACTACAATAATGGAGCTTGCAACCAATAAAAAAGCCGGTTTCTTAGAAAATTCACAGGACAATTTGAACCCATACTCGTAGGAATTCTTATATCATCCCAAAATGTTGCAATTCTTTTTAGTATTACCAACTGTATGCTCATTGTCACATTGATATCCTCAGTAGGAATCCATTTGGAAATAAAGAAAACTAGTCATTACAAGCCCATTCAAGAGAAACTCACGTGCAAATCATTCATTAATAATAAGCAAGATGAATAGCTACTTAAGTATCTTCTTTACTATATGCAAGCACACTTGTATCCCTGAGAATGTCCGGTCTTAAAGTTGGTCTTTTGCTCATATGCACCTCCGAAAGTCATTATTTGACTATACCCATTGAATTTTGAATTAACAAGGAAATTGCAATCAACAAAAGTGACATTTTACCATATTATCTCACCTTTATTGTGTGATCTAGCAAATTATTTGTGGCAGGCTAGCCAGTGAACACAACATTAGTAATATCGTGGGGCTTCTCTTTGATTTCTGCTTTGATCCTAGACCCAATGGACTCGGGTCCCACATACTTTACAAGACAGTCTCCAGCCTCAACAAACAACACCTCAACGCTTCCGCCATAATTTGCAATAGCTAGTCTTAAATTAAAAAGCGACATATTCAAAGCGACATCAACTTGAATTGGGGGACATCACCAAAATTTCATTTCTTTTCCTAGCAAAACTTTGGCCTTTTTTACCTAATTTCAGCTCATAAATTACAAGCTCATGTCTTTATCGAGCTTGTAGTTCCAACATGCAACGACCTAGATTTTAAAAACATGACATCAATATAGTTGGATTGCTACTTCAATTAAAATCACGATGGATGATGAGCATGATTCAGTTCTCCAATCAAAGCTAAAACCCATCTCCAAAAAGGAAAGAAAATCCTAGAAAGAACACATCGGATGCAATTGCCCCCATCGATCGAGGGTCCAAAAGGGGAGGTCACTGGGACTAATACCTAGCCAAACTAATCACTTACGCGAAGCAAACGTGGAAAAATAAAAATTCAACACAAATCAAGAGCATACATGAGGTTGAAGATCTAAAATGAAGCACAAAGTAGAACTAACTAGCCAAGTTGTGTTCGGAAAGCAAGGGCGAGCCGAGCGTTAGGGTTTCTAATTAGGGTTTTTTTTTTCCTTCTAATTTACTCGGCGACAAGCAAGGCGACCGGTGCGAGTGGCGAGCAGCAAGCGTTGAGCGTCGAGTGGGGCGAGCATCAATTGATGAGCAGCAAGCGTTGAACGAGGCCAGCGGCGAGCGACGAGCATTAAGCGAGGCTAGCGGTGAGTGGCGAGTGGCGAGCGGCAAGCAGTGCGAGTGGCGCGCACGGTCGAGAGGCAAGCAACGCAAGCAACCCAAAGCTAGCGGGGATGTTGCTCCTTTTGATTTTGGCAAATTGAAGAACAAAGAGGACATAATATAAGATAATGTACTTTGGGGAAAGAGGCCGTGATGAGATTTATGGGGTAAACTTCGTGCCGTTTTGGACGTCTTGAGTCCATGACCGTGAGGACTCCCGGTCCTCACACGATGAATAACATACTTTGGATTGTGGAGGAGGACGCCATGAAGACCTTGACGGCGTAAACTTCACACCTTTTGGATCTTGTCTATCCATGAGCGTGAGGAGTCAACAGCTTTAACATCATTTGACTTAGGTTTAAATATATAAAAGAATTATATATAATATAATATAATATATAGGGTTGGTCTAGATTGGACCAATCCAAAACTCTCAGGACCGAGGATCAACTTTGCATAATGTTGGTTCAGGAATTTCAAGACCAAGGACTGACTTAGTTCCCTTGGGAACCGGACTAGGATCAGCAGGGTTGAGTTGGTCTAGGGTCGGTCTAGGGTTGACCCTAGATCGATGCTCACCCCTACCTAGTACGCGTCCATGTCAAAGTACCATAGCTGAAGCTCAAGATTCAACTCTGGATTCGAGTTCATCTTTGGGTTAGTGATGGCAACATTGGGGACATCCACGACTATAGGGTCCCAAATTGCACCCTTGGGTCCCTCGCTTGGCAATCCGTCAAAACCTCGAAGATGGCCAAATAGCTCCTCCAAATCAAATGTACCAAGCCATGACCTATGGGGCGCCAAATTCGTTAGCCCTCTCATCCACCCGGATGGTGGACACATATTTCGTAAACCGTCCCTCGATCGGATAGGGAGTCACTCGGGTATCTTGGTCGATAGGCACCCGGAAGCGTCTTTTGGAAGAAATGACCAGACATGGTTAGCGCCTAAAATATTTAAATAACAATGAGTAAGATATATTCAGTAAGTAAACTTCTTAAACCTCACGTAGGAGAGTACTTCACCTTGGAGATGCCCTAGATGTGTAGCTTAATTATTGATGACAGATCAATAGCAAAGTCTTTACTTTGTATTATTGATAAGCATAAAATGTGCAACTCATCATACAATGTCCTAACATCATATCAAATAATTACATAGATATATTAGCACGTAAGTGCACAATTTCAGTAGGCATATGACAATCGTGCATAATAATCCAGATATAAACATTATCACTTCCATGAACAATGCATCCGCTCAAATCCAAATTATTACGACCACTCTTAGCCATAATCGACACTCGCGTCGATGGTCTTCCAGTGTAATCGGGCATCATTCCACTCCATCAAACATAGTAGTAGCATCTCAACTTCAATTGAAGATGGCAAACCATTTAGGAGTTTCGTTCCAAAATCCATCCGTGAACGACATTCCGTTGATGTAGGTGCATTCGGAATCCATTGGGCATTGTCCCTCGTAATCATACAAGTATGGAACTATTAATGTGACCACACGAGCATATCAACCACTCAAACCAATTTTTATCTTTCTCAATAGCCAATGCAAAAGTATTTAGTGCTCATATGTTATACACTAGCGATTTTTCCACACAAAAATGCCATGAAATAAATCCATGCGATCACCCATTGATTATTTATTTACTAAAATAATCATACATTAACCTCATAGCATACAACATCATACCATGAGTTCAATTATCAACTTAGCACATCACTTCTCAAAATAATATTTCACAGATACTTTTCTTTCATTTATGAAAATAGGATATCATAAGTATTTATCACCTTTTTAGATAAGCTATAATATGTACTTATCATTATTCAAGATAAGTTATCACTATTCACAATAACCTATCACATGCACTTATCACTATTCACAATAGGCTATTACATCTATTTATCATTATTCATGATAACTTACCACACATTCTTATCACTATTCACAATAAGTTATCACATCGCTTATCAATTGTCAATGATAAGTTATCATCATAATCAACCTATCACATAATCTAACTATCATTAACCTTAATTCTAACCCTAATCCTAAGTGTAATCACCATCCTAACTAAGGGTTAAGAAGTTACTCGTGGGATTGGTCTTTGAGCTTGATAGCGAGCAGCGGTGACAACGGCTTATCATGTGGACAGCGGCGATGTCGGCATGAGGCACGGCAATGGCATGTGGTGAGGCGACGGTGAGGTGGTGATGGTGCGGTTGGCGATGGTGACGAATAAGATGGTGGACAACGGTGAGTCGACAATGGCTCGCGATGCAGTGACAAACGACAGTGGCATAGCGTCACGGCAGTGAAGGCTCATGGCAAAGGGGACGATGTGATGGTGACGGCTCAACGATGAGGGTAGCTTGATAGTGAGGCGGCAATGACGCAGCAAGATGGTGGATGGTTGAAAGCTCGGCAATGGCAACAACAAGGGTAGCAACTGATAGAGAATAAGGGGAAGAAGATGAGTATTAAGAGAGTGACGGAGAGATGGGAGCCAAGTGAGGGGGTTTTGGTTGTGTGTGTGTGTGTGTGTGTGTGTGTGTGTGTGTGAGAGAGAGAGAGAGAGAGAGAGAGAGAGAGAGCTCGTTCAAGATTTTTTTTTCCCTATACAAGCATTAATGAGCTTGGGTACAATCTCCCTAATTCACTCATAGCAAAGCCATTTACATGGCCACAATTGCTTCTTGAAATTCTTCTTATCCAAGTTCATTAATGGCAAGATATTAAGTATGTGCCATAATTGGGAATGAACTAGAAAAGCAAACCAAGTTAATCTTTCTCTCTCACTCTCTCTCCCTCCCTCCCTCCCTCCCTCCCTCCCTCTCCCTTTCATCTTCTCATGGGTGCCCATTCCCTTCTTGGATGCCAACAAATTTGTCCCATTAAGCTACCTAGCTTCTAGAAGATGCAAATTAGGAATTAAATCAAACTATAGTCCAAATACTATTCATGCACATGGGCAAATTTAATGTACAAGCTTCCAAAAATCAAGAATGGCCTTAGATGGCTTGGCAAGCCCCGCTTGGGCCAACCAAGATGGGCGTGAGGCCCATTTGGCTTGTCCATGGCTTGGGGTCCTAGTGGCTCCTCGTTCAGGGCTGGTTTCCACTTTTCCAAAATTTTATGGTAAATCAATGAAAACTTGAGTTTTCCTTATAAGGTGATCATTCCTAGCTTTTCCATGGTCCGTCGATTATTGTCATAATTCCGTTACGTAGATAGGGGTCGATTGAGGATGTCATAGTAATTTCATGGTAATTCTCCATTATGGGCACTAGGCTATATATCTATGGTTATTGTCTAATTCTTTTCACAAAATATCTTTTGGGCTATTATGTACTACTCTACATTTAGATTTGTAATACTACATCCATACAGCTTATGGATTTGGATGTAAGATATAAAAGGGATTGAGATACTCAAGCTTGTGAGTCCGAGGGCGAAGGAATCTGTTGCTGGGAGAGATATATCTCCCAGACCTATGGAAGATCACCAAGGTCTGGATCAATTCCTCTACCGAACCTTTTCTGTAGAAGCTGGATTTGCTATCAAATTGGACTCTTTAGAAGCATATGAACCAAAACCATTGCAACATTTCTACCAAGTGCTAGAAAGAAGGATCTTCATGGCATTCCTCATATCTTTGGATAAGCCTAAGAATCCTTGCAGTTGGAAACTCAATGGCCATTGTAAAATTATGAAAAACATATGAGTATAACCATTTAAGTTCCTTAGGAACGAAGACTGGCTCAAGTGTGAACACATGAATGAAGGGATAATCATGGCGCATGTCGATGATCGAGGTTGATGCCATCATATTGTCTTAAAATCTTGAGCTAATAATCTCACATCATTCCTTTACAGCTAGAGTAAAACCTTGTTGATGAAGTGGGATACATCCGAGTGCCTAAACATGAGAAGATAAGATATGGTTTTTTGTGGTTTGGAGAGAAAATCTGCAAGAACATTTTTTTTCCTCCTTTGATATACTTGGTATCAAAAGAATATTTGGATAACCATTATGCTCATTGCCAAAGTTGTGGATGGAAAATTGTCTTCAATTTGAGCTTCATCATTTGAGAAAAAGAAGACATGTCTGTTTCTATCAAGAAATGATGATTGATAAGATGAAATTCAAATTTCTTGATTTCATATTTAATTGCCGTAACTTCTTTGAATGTATAATTTAAAATACATCTTAGCTTGAGAGAATCTTCCACTCTTGTGCCCATATGTGAGTCCCTTTATTGTTGTTGCAACCTACCCCTAAGGAGGGGGAGAATAAGTCTAAATTTGAGCCAATGACCTTTAGTTGGTGTGGATTCCCCAAACCCATACCTCATGTAACATTAGACATATGATTTTCATTCAATTGATCCTATATGAATTCCATATAGGAAATGCCACTAGCCTATTAAGGCTGGCTATAAATCAAGTGAGATATATGAGAATATATCACTTTCTAAGCAATTAGAGATCTTGGGAATGGGGTCTTAATTACATTAGTTAGAACTAATGCCCTTTTGATAACTAAACCCGATTACATGCCAACCAAAACACTAGAGTAGCCTATTGAAGAATTTTAGGTTTCATCCTAACCATTCTAAAAATGAGAATAACATTCAAGATACTAAGGGGCACAACCAAGTGTAATCGAAGTAAAAACATACAAGCAAACTAATATTGTCTCTAAAAGAAAATGGTATTAAAAAATCCTTATTGTAAAACCCTAAAGGCTTACTCAATTTCAGGTTTCAATTTTTGAAGGATTTTCCTCTTTTTAAGAGAAAATATTCGAAAAGGTAATTTTTTAAAATTTTCCAAGAATTTTATGATTTTATGAATTTTCCAGAACTTTCCGATTTTTTTATGAACTTTCTTATGAATTTTGGAAATTTTCTGAATATTTTAATGATTTTTCAAGATTTTCCGATTTTTTTGACAATTTTCTGAACTTAATGATCTTAAAAAATTTTACATATATTTTTGTAGACTTTTAATGTTTTTATTATTTTTTTATGATTTTTAATACATCCATAACCCTTTTTTCGAAAATATTCTTCGGGCCGAGTCCAAGGACCCCGTCCAAACAGTTGGTCTGACGCGGATCTGGATCCGGGTTGGATCTAAAATTTTGGGTTGGCCCCTGGGCCTGGTCTGAATAAAGGCAAACTATCAAACCGACAACACTCAGCCCAATTCTATTCATTTTAATCTCGCTACACTCAGTCCATAACTCCCAGGCGGCACCATTTTCCGATGAGCCCCTCGCCGGCGCTCAGGCCACCGTTGAGCCAGCACCCCGCCTTGGTCGTTTGGTCCGACAGCCACTAGTCACTGCCGGCCATTGCTTGGTCGCCGGCCACCTCTCTCCGGCCATCAACGAACCTCACCGGTCATGTTAAGCCGGAAAAAAAAAAAATGCACATTGTAAAATGGCATCCATTCTAACATAACAAGCACACAATTGCGTAAACGAGAAACTAACTACAGCGGCCTCTGACCACGGGTTCCTCCGGCGAGGCGCTTACGGCCGACTTGGATGATGAGAAATATGCTACCAAAAAAGTCAAAGAGAACGCCTATTCAGTCTCAGTTTAATGATTTCAGAACGAATAGAACATAAAAATAACATCTCGAACACTCTTTTGGCTAAATCGGATTCGATTCCTTCAGTGTGGGCGATTTAGAAACTGAGCTATGGACTCGATTTCAACGTTTCACTTCACCTGATATATCAGCATCCAACAGGCGTTATATCTCGCATATAAAACTGGGCGTGGTTCGATTGAATTGCGAGAAACACAAACATATCCGGTGAGCTCTGAGGTAGCGGAAGGCAGGGGCAACGGAGAGGAGCGTCTTTGGTTTGTTCGGTGTGGCTGGGCCTGGCTTTGTGCTTGCTTCGTGGTCGGAACTTTGGCTCCCGCCAGAACGAATCTAGGCTCAGGAATTGGGCTGAATGCATGGGCTAATCAAGTTTTTTTTTCTTATTTATTATTATATTTTTATGATATATATATATATATATATATATATATATTTCTATATTTTGCAAAATGGATGCATAAATGGTCAACAAAAATTCGGATATCAACTAGTGTAGCATTGGGACATGTCTAATGCCCAAGGCAAACAAATTATATCGGTATTGATGTATGCCATCTGACTTTGGTCATCAAATTGGTTGGAAAGTCTTACATGAAGTTGTAGAGAGTGAACTTGTAGCCAAGATGATTTGCCGGCTTTGTAGCGCTGCGAAGGGCATTCACATTGGATGGCCGGCGAGTAATTCTTGGTGACATTTTGTTCTCTTCTTCTCAAGCAAGGCTCAAGAGGCCCTACTATCTCAAGTTGTTCTTCCAAAATTTAATGTACCTAAGAAAAAGAGTCAAGCAGTTTTTTTTTTTTTTTTTTTTTTGATAATTTAGGGGTGTGGTGCGAAGCTCGGCTATCTAAAAGCTCATAGAACACCCTTCAAGTCCATGAATAAGTTGAGTCAAGCCCTTTTTTCTCCCGCAAGATCCAGTTAAATTTGAATACAATTGGTAGAATTCGAATGGTTAACCTCCTGGTATAATATAAATGCCCATTTCTCTTGAATAGATGCTCAATTCAATGAATGTTTACTCATGGCATCACTATAAAAATCTTACTTTGACCAAGGTCCACATGAATTGGGTCAATCACCACACCGATCGTTATGGGTCATGGATTCCTCGTGGATCTCATAAAATTTGATGATTTTGATTGCATCCGGTTTATAAACCCGAATCTAGGTAAGAGTTTCCCATCAATAGCACCTGGGTGGTGGACAGAGGAATGACGGTGTCTTAATTGATTCTTTTGGATAAAAAATGTTTTGGATGCCCTCGGTCGAAGGAAATTAGTAGGTACTTTTGAAGTATGTTCCATCCTTTCATATGATTGTCATATATGGGTTTGGATAAGCACATAAATACTTAGGGTTAAATAATAAATGATGCAGGACTTAACACAATATAGGACTATATTACAGAAAGGACATAGTGGGATGCTAATCTGGTCACGCGTAATGGCATTCTTGACCTAAGATATTAGTCCTTGTTGACAAGTTTCCTTCACACATGCACTTCAGTAGCCAAATTTCCCATTACTGCTTTAGCCTTTAGGTGCTTAATCCTAGGCTTTTGAAATGATTGGTGGCAATTCTAGTCTGGTACTTGAGTTTAGGATTGTTTTGCATCTCGTAGATTTTCCGAGCTTAGTATTTGAATATATTTTAAAAACCGAGGCGCTCTTGGTTGGCTACTCTCTATTTGCAAAAGATATCTTTCACCCCTTTAGGCACACCCAGGACATAAGTTGAATTTATCAAGAATGTCAATGCAAGGGTTCACTAGGCATTTTCATAATACATATTGACTTCACACATGGTAAAAAACACATTGCTTGTGGTCAGGATTTTCGTTGACGCAACATGCATTAATTCCTTCAGATGCGCTCAACTTTCGCGTGTTGGCATGCCAATTGAGCTCAATGGTCAAACTCCACTCAAATCGGATTGCAGCAACAGCAAATATTCCTTTTTCTCAAATTTTCAACCCAACCTCATTATCTTCCACTAAAAAAATCCCCAACATATCTCTTTGATTGCTCCATAATCACCTTTGCACGTCCTTTTAGTTACCGTTCTATGGACGACTGCCTATGTCCTTCGTCAACCATTAATTAATTTCATATCAGTAGTAATCTCTCGGTCTCCAGAGGGTTCTATTATGCATGAGCTAGTCAGCATGACCACCAATGAAGATCGAGCACAAACAGGATTATTATCTTGAATCATGTTCTCGAATCATGTTCTCGAATTCTGATGGACTAAAATCTTATATTGAGTCTAAGTAGTGAGTTTCTTTTCTTTTTTTTTCTTTTATATATATATATATATATATTTGCAGTCCTTTTAGCTATTGCCTATGAGAGCTTCAGTCACAGAACACCCACATAACTATCATGTTGAATAAACGAAATGACTGAGGCATGTGGATGGTTCTACATTAAATAAGGAACGTCTGATTTTTATTTTTTATTTTTTGGTAAGAAAAGGGTGCGAAGCTTGAGTGTTATACCGTTACTCTTCGAGTAAAACTTAGTCTAGTCTGATCTCCCATAAACAAAGGAAGTGAAACTCTTGGTGGCCTATCTAATGCTAGAGTGTCATCATTCAATTTTGAATTTAATTTGATCTGGCTAGAGTCACTCGTTAATCAAAACTGAAAAAGGAAATAAAAAAGAGGGGAAAGAAAAAAAAAAAAAGATAATACCTTCAGGCTGCTGGTTTCCGAATTCAAGCAAAACCAGCTAGCTAATCATATTCCAACCTTCACTATGGTCCTCCTGCTTACCCTCCCTTTTGAGAAAAGGAAATTGCAAGAGAAGAAATTCTGTTCGCATCCCTTATTATTTAAAATTCATAAGCATTTTTTATTGAAGCAATTCAAGCCAACCATAATGGATTCTACATGCACGGAGGGAGGGGGGACCATCGTATGGCCCGGACCTAAAAGTAGGAATTCTCCATGAGAGAAGATTTTGGACGGTAGCGGGAGTTGGAAGTGTGTTCGTGGGAGAGTGTGACCAGCCGCATCTTTTAGAAAGAACGTCAGGCTTTTGCCAATATTATATGGGAGTCGTCGACTCTTGCCTGCGGGCATGCACATACTTGCTTTCTAGGCTTCTTTCCTCAGGCTCTATATAAGTGTATCTGTGTTCGTCATGGTTCATAGAAGCATAAGAAAGAAAGAGGGTGTGATTTTATGAACAAACATCGTGGGACCAAAGAGATATGAGTTGTCAAAGGTCAGATCCGAGGCTCTTTCATGAAGAGGTAGAGAGGTGTTGAACGCAGCCAAGGATGACTTGCCGGCGTTCCTTTTCTTTCGACGGGAAAAATGTAGCCGGCGAGTTGTTCTTGGCTAAGTTTATCTCTCTTCTTCTCATGCAAGGCTCCATGGATCTAGTGCTATAGGAATTTAGGCGAGAAGATCCCAGAAAGGACTGACTCTCTCTCTCTCTCTCTCTCTCTCTCTCTCTCTCTTATCTCTGATTGTAATTGTGAGTTACAATCGGGAAAATAACAAAGGTTTGATTCACAAAATTGATTTTCCTGTTTTGGTTCGAAAATTTAGGTGCTGTTTGGTTTAAATTTTTTATTTACTTTCATTTACATTTATAAACATTAAAATTATTTACGCACTCACGTATTGCTATGCTAGTTGAGGCTTGGCCTCCTGACCCCTAGGTTAGGGGTTCGACTCCCAGAGTCCGCCACATCTCCCAGACTAGTTCTGTGACTTAAGCAGGGGGCCTTAGTTGGTGCGTTGCTGGGCTAGTCTCCCCCGAGGTATAGTCGGTGTTGTGCTCCCGTAAGGTGAGTTAGGTCGAATCCTCGGCATAAAAAAAAACATTAAAATTATTTAACTTGATTGTAGTTTACTAGATGTATTTTTATTGAAAATAATGGTTGGTCACGCCAAATATTAATTGTTTATGTAACATCTTTTTACTAAACAACGTATGTGATGTCTAAAGGCTACGCTCAAATATCGTCAAATGAAAATTGTAATTATTACAATAGCTCTCATAACATGACTTGAGTAGGATCACTATTAATGATCTTGTCTGCTAATATGCGGCAGCAACTGAATTTGTTATCCCATCCCAATAAAAATTGCAAAGGCATTAAACTTTTTCATCGATTTCGTGAAAAAAAAAAAAAAAAATAGAGAGAGATATTGGCCTCGAACAGAAAATATCCACAATCTATCCTCTATTAATCTGAAATTGGAGATAAGCGATATCGATATTCTAATCATGAAAACAGGACCTTGGCAATTTTCGGGACATCTAATTAACTTCAAACCTTGGGTAGCCAACACACCACCGCACTTTGTTATGATTTCTCCACCTGTGCGTTCTGGGTTAAGGTCATTGGGCTGCCTCTTGAATGCTGTACAGATGATTTGATTCGTAAGGCGGTAAGTACAGTTGGTTCTGTGTTGCAAATTAAATCAGATTTTGTACCTGGTTCAACTTTGAGAGCTGGTCGAGCACGTGTTGAGCTGCGATTATCCGAACCATTGAAGGTTGGTCGTCTCATTAAATATAATAACCAAACTCTTTGGCTGGATTTCAAGTACGAAAGATTACCTCACTATCTTGTTACTCTTGTGGCCGATTAGGCCATTTCACCGATGCTTGTCCGTCTATACCTTTTGAAGAAGCTATGATTACAGACTCCGACAAAACACTTTATGGTCCATGGTTAAAAGCTGAAGCTCAGCAATATAGCCCGTATTGGAAAGTTTATTATGGAAATTCATCTGGGAAGAGGATAGGGAGGAAACGGTACCGAGACACCACCCTCCAATGCTCAACCTTTACCTCTCTTACCACCACCTCCCCCCAAGCATCGGTTGCGCATCATGAGATTACTATCGCTTTAATTCCAGCGGAGGAAAACTTAAAGGAGTGCAGATGAACCTTCCCTCCCCTGGCAAAGAAAGATAAGAGTGCTCGTCAAAGTATTAAGATAGGTCCAGCAAAGAAACCTCGTCGTTATACTCCATATGATATTCCACCAGGGCATCTGGGAGTTTTTGATGACTCACTCCTAATGGACACTCCAATTGTCATGGCGACTGAAGACAATATAAGGGCGTCGGTGGCTGGCCCACAACAGCCACCGTGCAGATGAAAATCATAAGTTGGAACTGTCGGGGTTGGGCAATCCCCGACGGTTCAAGCCTTAAAAGCCCTCACGGCAAAAGAAAAGCCCGATATGTTGTTTTTGATGGAAACGAAGAACAGTGATGAAGTTTTATTTCGCTTGAAACGTACCTTACGGTTTTTGCATCTTCGAGTGTTTAGCCCTGTTGGCTTGGCGGGGGGCTTAGCTCTTTTTTGGACTGACCACTTCCAGTTATCTGATTTTACTTCTACTCAGCACTTTTTTGATTTCATCTGCAAAGACAGTTCGGCAGGGAGGTCAATGCGAATTACTTGTCTTCATGCTCCTGCAGTTTTTAACGATCGTCAGTATATTTGGCAGTCTTTAAGACAATTCGGTAGATCTAATGCATTACCTTGGGTGTGCCTTGGTGATTTCAATGACATTCTTCATCGTTTGGGAGAAAAGGGAGTTCGACTCGGACTCTACCGCATGACTTCCTTTCAAGATTTTCTAAATGACTGCAACTTCCGGATCTTCCTCTCATGGCTGCGCCTTTACATGGTCTAACAATCGAGAGGGGGATGCTTTAGTACAGAACGCCTTGATAGAGCGTGTGTAATGCCGATCTCGGCGCGCGTTTTTGTTCCCAAATGCTCAGTGCTTGCACTCCCAAATCGGTTCGAGACCATAGTCCACTTGTTTTAAATACTCAACCTAGAATGGTTCAAGACAAAGACATTTTACCTTTGAGGTCTTCGGAATCGGGATCCGGATTGTCGTGGGGTCATTCAAAATTCTTGGCATTCTATTTCAAGACAGACTCCCGCTCTCGCCAAACTCCGTGCGGTTGCTCTTGACTTGTCCGTTTGGAGTCGAAAGAGGTTTTCTCATAACGGGCAGCAGGCAACAAAGTTGGAACACCGGTTAGAAGTGCTAACTAATCAAGTATCCTACAGCCCTAACTCGAGAACAGAACATCATTTAAAAACAGAACTTTATAAAGCATGGCAGCGGGAAGAACAATATTGGGCAATGCGCTCTCGGATCAATTGGTTACGGTGGGGTGACCGTAATACGCGCTTCTTTCATGCCACTACTCTTCAGAGAAGACAACGAAATCATATTTCAGTCTTACGAGATAATCATCAACAGTGGATTCGGGACCCTGACCAGTTACAAAAAATGACCACTGAGTATTTTTCACTTCTATACACAACATCTGGTCCTAGAAGTTATGAACAAGTTCTTCAACAATGTCAACCGATGGTTACCACAGAAATGAATAGCATGCTTCTAGCAAAGGTAACAATGGAAGAGGTTAAACAGGCCACGTTTCAATTAGGTGCATCGAAAGCCCTAGGCCCTGATGGTTTGACTGGTATGTTCTATCAATCCCATTGGGAGGTAATCAAGGAAGATATCTATCGAGCAGTGCAATTATTTTTCAGTTCTGGATCCTTACCAGTGGCCTTAAATCGAACTGCAATAACATTGATCCCTAAAACCCCTAACCCAGAGTGCTTAGATCAATATAGACCTATTAGCTTGTGCAACTATGTTTACAAAATCTTCTCTAAAGTACTTGCTAACAGGTTAAAACCTTTACGCCCGCTATAATTTCCGAGGAACAAGAGTGCGTTTGTTGCTGGAAGACGGATACAAGATAATGTTCTTATGGTTCGGGAAGTGATTCACCAGCTTAAAACTAGGAAAAGAAAGCGTCATTTTCAAGTCGTGCTCAAAGTTGACATGCGAAGGCCTATGACCGCATTGAGTGGGATTTTCTTCATGATTATCTACTTAGTCTAGGCTTTGCGTCTCATTGGGTACAGCTCATCATGCGGTGCATATCAACTACAACCCCGTGTGTTAAAATGAATGGGGATTATCTTGAGCTTTCATCCTTCTAGGGGCTTCGGCAAGGTGATCCTTTATCCCCCTATTTGTTCATTCTCATTGCAAACCTCCTATCCCTTCTCATTCGGAATGCTATTGATTCGGGATTGCTTAAAGGTATCAAATTAAATCAGTGGTGTCCCACTTTATCTCACTTGTTCTTCGCTGATGATGCTGTATTTTTCCTTGATGGCACCTTGATGGAATGCCAGAATCTATCTAACATCTTAAATCAGTATTGTTTGGCTCTTTGGACAAGCTATAAACCGCAACAAATCTGGAATTTTCTTTAGTCCATCCCGTCCTATGACACTTCAAGAGAATTTGGCCAGAGAGTTAAGAGTTCCTATTTTACAGCGATGCGGAAAATACTTAGGGATACCTACTGATTGGGGCAGATCTAAAAGGGATATGTTTTCTTGGATTTTGGCTAGAGTTCAATTGAAATTAGAGGGGTGGAAGGAGAAGCTTATATCTAAGGGAGGGAAGGAAATTTTGCTAAAAGCGATAATTCAATCTATTCCACAATATGCCATGTCTGTTTTTAAGATTCCCGGTCTTTATGTAAAACTATAGAACAGCGTATGGCTAAGTTTTGGTGGAATAATGACACAAGCAAAGCAGGAATTCATTGGCAATGTTGGGACAAACTACAGCACCGAAAGGAGGAAGGGGGCTTGGGCTTCAGGAAGTTAATCAGTTTCAATGAAGCCATGCTTGGTAAGCAAGCATGGCGTATTATTCATCAACCCTCCTCATTATGGGCTAAGTTCTTTAAAGGATTATATTTTCATTCATCCACCTTTTTTAAAGCTGTCAAGGGTTCCCGCCCATCATGGGGCTGGCAGAGCCTCTTGAGTGGACGTGCAGCTATCTTACCACACATCCGTTGGTCAGTCGGGGATGGCACATGCATCAATATCAGAGAAGATAGTTGGCTATCCATGGGTATTCTAGGTGACCAAAGGCCCAAGAACCCCTTCTAGTAGCGATCTTATTGATCAAGCTACCGGTTCATGGAAAACAGATTTAATGCGCAGATTCTTTGACTTGCCAATAATTCAAGAAATCACAGCCATACAAATTCGACCAACTGTTACGAAGGATGCACTAATATGGACAGCTACAAAATAGGGTAAGTATACTGTAAAGTCAGCATACCATGCAATCACTCAGACTAACACCAGTGGATTAACAGATGGTGCTTCTACTTCCTATAGAACTCCTACCTGGTTTTGGCGAACTCTGTGGAAGATGCCAGCGAGCCCCAAAATCCGTGTGTTCCTCGGGGGCCATTTGTCATGACTCCATAGCAACGCGTCACAATTTGCATCGAAGGCACATCATTGACAGTCCGTGCTGCCAAATCTGTCAAAGACAAATTCCGAAACCTCGAACATTTATTTTTATTATGCGAGTGGACTAAACAGGTATGGTCGAACTCTCAGATTGACATATCAATTGACCCTACCAATATTCAGAGACTGGACTCATGGATTGTATCCTGGATCAGCAATGGGAACCGCTTACCTCGTCTTGCATTGATCGCCAATGTATTGTGGCAGATCTGGAAGGCTCGGAACGGCTTCCTCTTCCGCGGCAAATTTCCTAATCCGTCCATTGTTGCAGAAGCTGCTTTAACGAACACCCAAGCGGATCATCTGTCTTCGCCTTCCACTGCACATCAAAAGCCCTCAGTCAGTCAAGCGAGTCATCTATGGCGTCCCCCAGATCCGGGCACACTGAAGATTAACATTGACGGATCTCATCACCAGGGCAATACCCAAGGTAGTATCGCAAGTATTTGCAGAGATCACGAAGGTAGACTTACCGACTTTTTTGCAGCAAGGGTTGAAGCTTCCTCAGCTTTGCAGGTGGAGATCCAGGCCCTATCATCAACGCTTCGACATCTACTTGATCAGGGCCTCCAATACGCATCACTTGTTCTTGAATCGATAACCTCTCCCTAGTAGAAGTTCTCGAATCGACGAGCACAACCGCCATGGCCGGATCGTGCACTCTTCTCAGAGGCGGTCTTTCTGTTTTCACTTTTCCCCAATATTTCGCTCGGTTTTTGCCCTAGGGAGGCTAACATGGTTGCTGATTGGGCCTGTAAGGCCCATAGTAGAAACCCTAAGCTTCGCATATCCTCTTTTCATCCGCCTATTCCTCTACTTAACTTGTTATGTGCGGATGCTCTTGCAGCTGGATGTATGAATTACTATTATTAATACAAGTTGCCTTTTCACAAAAAAAAAAAAAAATCATGAAAAACAATTTTTTTCTATTAGATTGAACAAGAGCACATTCGATCATGTTGATATTTGTATGAGCCGAAAGATTTTGGTCCATGCACGAGAGTCCAATTGTGAAATGCCATCGGCTAAGTATTGGACCATTGTACATTCTATACAAATGGAAGCGGGTCCATTAATGGGATTATAAGGGCAGGACTTTAACATTAACCTATTAATTCTTGTAATTTTTCACATGCTCAAATCTTGTCTTATAAATAAATCGTGATGGAAATTGTCCAATCGGTCTTATTATATGGATGCCAATTCATTCATAAACAATCCAATTTTACCAATTTAGTTCTACCAATTTAGTTCTACACTTTGTCAAGTGAAATTCTAATTTAGTCATTCCAGTCAATTTTTCCGGAAATTGTTGATTTGGCAGTGTGCCATGTAGGACAGTCCAAGATGACTACTCTACCACGTTAGCTATATTCGACCATAGATAGACTAAAGGGTTAATACTACGAAAAACCCTAGACTAGTACACATATGACAAATTTATCTTAAATTAATTTTTTGACAACGAAAAACCCAAAACTAATACAATCGTAACAAATTTACCCTTTGTTAGTTTTAATTAAACTGTATGAATATTACGAAAAACCACCAACTAGGACACCTATGACATGAAGGGTAAAATTCCAAATTGGTATACATATCAATTGTCACATGATCCAACTTAGTAATTTGACAATAAAATTTAACGTAAATTAATGGATGACAAATTTATTACAAATGTACTAACTTGAGGTTTTGAATTTTTGTGGTCAAAAAATTAGTTTGAGGTAAATTTATCATAAATGTCAGTTTGGGGTTTTTGTGGTATTAACCCCAAACTAAATGCCAGAGATGAACATTGTCATAGTCTATGTTATGGCTAGAGATATAATCTAGAGCGGCTGAATAGGATATTTTGGTTAAAATCTACTACACTTGTTATTTATTCCTAAACATGCTTGATATTTTGCAATAATTCAAAATCCTTAGAGGACAATCACATCAAAGAATGGAGCATACTCAAAAAGTAAGGGCTAATTTTTTTCAAGCGTGAGCATCCATTACATTTATTTTCCTGAAGAAATCTTTTAAGAGACCGTCATTCCTCTGTCCACCACCCTGCTACTGATGGGAAGCTGTTATCTCGATTTGCGAGCCCTGCGTGAAATTCTTACCTATATGATCAATGCGGCGATTGACCCGGTCCATGTGAATCGAGGTCAAAGTAAGATTTCTCGCTATCGATTGCATAAGTCGACGTTCCTAGAACTAAGCATCTATATGAGAGAAATGGCTATTAGTGTTGTAGGCAGAGGTTGACCATTTGAATCTCACAGACTGCAGACAAACAACTTTAAATCTTGCTCGGGTAAAAGGTCTTGACTTAACATGTTCATCGAACTTATTGATTGTTCCATGGGGCTCTTAATAGCCGATCTTCATGCCTGCACCCTTACTAAATTACCAAAAAATGGAAAAAAACAAATCAATTGACTTCTTTCTTTTAGGGACTTTAAGTTTTCAAAGAACAACCGGCAATAGTAGAGTGTCTTGAGCCTAACATGAGATGAAGAGAACAAAATGTCGCCAAGAAAAACTTGCCAGCCATCCAATGTAAATGCCCTTCAAGGTGCTACAAAGCCGGCAAATCATTCTTGGCTACAAGTTTGCTCTCTGCAACTTCATTTAAGACTTCCCAATCGTTTTTATGACCAAAGATGAATGGCATACATCAATGTATCACTATAATTCATTTTCACTGGGCATCAGACATGTCCTAAAGCTAAACTGAAGAGGCACCTGCATTATTATGTTGCTTTAGATTCTTCACGTGACTAGCTAGTATTCCTCGTGGACAACGTTTGACATTCCAAACGAATAAGTCCAACTTTCCTAACGTAGTGCTAGTGTACCATTCTCATTCAAAACAAAAGGATAAAGTGCTAGGGAACCACCTTCAAAGAGTGACCACATATGTCCAAAATAAAACCCTTTCCATCCAACTATGCGAGAAGTGCTTAATTCTAAATTGAACTTGACAAGGCTCTTGGGTAAAGCAAGACACCTTTAGGCTCTTTTCTTTTTATATTTAAGTGCCCCACCGCAAAGCGAAGAAAACGATGCTTCTTTTTCTATGAAAGTGCTTGATGTAACAGGAAACGGCGCAGTATCATAATCTCGCACAAAATCTATTAAGCATGGCCTAAATGATATAAAGTGATTATTCTCTATACTTTAGGGGAGATGCCTACATTTTTTTATGATAAATATAAAAATATCATTGCTTTTGTTAAAACGGAGAATAGGAACTTTCCTATTCAATGGAAATATGTCCGAGACATAGCCATGAAAGCTCAACTTGGTGGTTTGTGGCTATGGCATTGAGGATTTGACCACTTAAACTTTGCTGGGCTAAAAATTCCCATAAAAAGAAAATGATGAGAAACTTTCCAGCCATTTTAGAAATTTTAAATGTTTGTGAAGGTTGCCTCCTTGAAAGGCAATCTTTTCCATCTACAGGTGTATGGAGAGCTAAAAAGTCATTGGAACTTGCTCATAAGGAATGTGTTGGTCCAATGAGGACCCCTACACTTAGTTAGAATAAATATTTCATCCTCTTCATCAAGGATTACACAAGAATGATGTGGTCTACTTTCTTCAAGAAAGATTAGAGATCTTCTCTATTTTCAAGAAATTCAAGAACCACTTCAAGAATCAAAGTGGCTAGAGAATAAAGGTTATGAGAAGTGACTAAGGCACCGAGTACAACTCTTATGAGTTTAAGAAACTCTCTAAAGATGAAGTAGTTCATCATCCACTAAGCATTGGCTATGCCCCAGAGCAAAATGGAGTAACAAAAAGAAAGAACAGAACCATCATGGAGATGACAAGGACCATTCTGAAGGAGAAAGGCCTTCCTAACTCGTTTTGGGCAAAAGTAATTATACGATAGGATACATCTTAAATAGATTTCCAACTAAAGCAATGCAAAATAAAACTCTAATTGAAGCATGAAGTAGATGAAAGACTTTGGCAAAGCATCTCAAGGTGTTCGATTGTTTATGATATGTCCATGTCCATACTAAAAAGAAAAAAGTGGGTAAGCTCGGTGAGAAGATGGAAAAGGTGTCTTCCTCGGTTATAGTGACCAATTAAAATGCTATCGAGTGTACTACCTAAGAACTAAGAAGCTCATGATTAATCAAGATGCTGAGTTTGATGAGAGCGTCGCCTGGAATTAGGGGGAAGAGAAGATAGAGAATAAGTATGTCACCTTACTAGACATACCATTGCACTAGAGGAGTCAACGTCACAAGAATAAGGTGAAGTATCTAATTCCACAATTCATGCTGTAACACCACCATCACTACCATCCTCTCAATAGCAACACAAGAAGATTTTACTCTATAGTCTCCAATAATGAGGGTAAAAACCTTAAAATAATTTATGACCCATCCAACTTTGTTGCTTTAGAACTAAAAAAAGAGGAAGAGATGTCCAAAGAAGAAATTTGAATAAAAGCCATGGAGGAAGAAATCAAGATAATAGAGAAAATGAAATTTGGGAGCATGTCAATCACCCTAAAGACATAGAAATTATTGGAGTCAAGTGGGTCTACAAACCAAAGCTAAATGCAAATGGATACATCTAGAAGTATAAAGCAATGCTTGTGGTGAAAGGACATTTGCAATAGCCAAGCATTGACTACATTGAAACTTTCACCTCTATTGCTTGCCTTGATATTACTTGGACACTCATAGCCCTTGCAGTACAAAAAGAATGGAAGATCCATCAACTAGATGTGAAGTCAGCATTCCTAAATGAATTTCTTGAAAAAGAAATATATGTGGAACAACCACAAAACTTTACCGTTGAATGCCAAAAAGAAAATATTCTAAAGCTCAAGAATGCTCTATATGGATTAAAAGCAAGCACCACGATCTTAGTATAGTAAAATTGACGAGTACTTCACCAAGCAAGGATTTAGGAGGAGAATGAGCGAGCCAACACTCTATATCAAGACCCAAGGTAAGTCTGATACTCACATCATCTCTCTATATAAATGATCTCATATATACAAGGAACAAAGAGAAGATGGTTCAAGAATTCAAAGAAGAAATAATCAAGACATTCGAGATGATGAACTTAGGCTTAATGCACTACTTCCTCAGCATTGAAATCAAATGAAATGAAGAAGTCTTTTATCTCATAGAAGAGATATGCCGAGAATCTCCTAAAGAAATCAAAAAATGGACTATTGTTAAGCAGTTGCAACATCACTCGTGACACAAGAGAAGCTACTAAAGAAAGATAGAGAAAAAAAAAGTCAATGCTTCTCTCTACATAAGTCCGATTGGCAATCTAGTATATCTCTCATTACACAAGTGGACATCATTTATGTGACAAGTCTACTATCACAATTCATGCAAAGTCTAGGTGAAATTCACTAAGGTGCTACCAAGAGAATTATAAGATACTTATGTGCCACTACTTATTATGGCATTTGGTATAGGCTAAGTGTGATGGCTAAGCTCATTGGCTACACCAATAGTGATTAGGTAGGTCAGCTAACGACAGGAAGAGCATTGCCAGCTATGCATTCACTCTAGGTTTTTTAATATACCCGTGGGCATCCAAGCATGGCATAATCTATTGTAGAAGAAGAATATATTGCAACTATTACTACCACCAATCAAGCAATATGACGTCCAAGAATTTTAGAAGACATTAGAGAAGCACAAACATATCTTAATCCAATATTTTGTGACAAAAAGTCCGCCATTGCTATCTTAAAAGATCTAGTTTTTCAAGGATGAACTAAGCATATCGATATAATATATTCCTTCATTCAAGAAGCATAGAGCAATGGAGAGATCAAGCTTAAATATTGCAAGAATGAGGATCAAGCTGTGGACATATTCCCTAAGGTGCTACCCCAATCCAAGTTTGAGACTTTGAGAAGCATGGTCGGAGTTTCACGAAAGTGGTTCAAGGAGGAGTGTTGAAATGGTGATCCAATTTTTATAAGTCTCTAGCATGCTCAAGATGTTTGGAGAATAGATACTTGGATGAGTAGTCTATAGACTCGTAAGAAATATCTAAGATATTTTTAGAAATGTGGTATGATATGTGTAGTAAAATCTAGAGTAATATCTATGCAACTTGCTGAAGATTTCTCCTTGTAATGGCGGTGGAAGAGGGCTATAAATAGGCAATCCCTCTCCACTTGAAGGTCACGCCCAGCCGAAGAAATTAAGTCCTTTGTACAAGCCTTCATAAAATAATACCCTTCTTGCTTTTCTTTGCTCCCTTCCTTACCTTCCACTATCGTCTTTTTTAGGTAAAGGAAATTTTTTTTTTTGGTAAAGGTTGCCTTCCACTATCGTCCATCTCCAATATAATAATGTCGTCCTTCTCCTGTTGTTGCTAGATAAGTTCTCGCACCTACACATGCACTGGCTAAATCACTCACTAAACTACTCACTCACTTACAAAACCATCCACGCTTCCGCTTATCAATGGTTTCACTCCCAGAGCATTTCCATAGTTAGGCCTTGTTGACATCTTTCTGATGGTTAGACCGATGGAACACTTACACCAGTTGACATTGACAACTTGCCCGATATTAAGGAAGTTTTGAAGATTGCATTCTCTGCAAGGAAGAAGCAGAAGATCATCATCCTCGGACAGTTGTTCAGATACACTTGAGAAGCATGAAGTAATTCTGCACTAGAACAAAGGAAGACTGTATCATCCCAACATAAGCTAGATGACAGAACAGTTCAAATATGATAGCTTCTATGATCTTCCCAGTAGCCCTTTATAACTTATTATCTTGTTAACTATTGGATACACTTTTTTTTATTGTCTTGTTAGAGCATACGTCATTACCATTTGTGACATGAAATGACATGCCCTCTTGTGACCATTATTAAGTGATGTGTGAGCATCATACAAAATATTCATGCATATGTTTAATTCACGTCATTAGATGAATGACTTTCTTTGCTACATCCTCTGTTCAATCAATAACCCGAAGTAGCGTTCAGTTACACAGGGCCATTAACATTTTGCCAATATCCACATTATTAACATAAGCCAACTGCATAATGGAGAAAAAGTGTTTAATTGTGAAGTTGGATTTATCTTTTACCTTCAGCTTCATCAGAATCTCTCGTGTCACTAAATAAATGAATTTCCAATGCCTGTCACATTATCATCTAAGTAGAAATTGTAAAACATAACCTCAAGATAACCGACAAGTGGTTGCAATCAACATGGCTATTACCGTTTACCGGATAAATGACAAGATTGATTCTATCACCAAAAATAATTTGCAAATCACATACGGTGTTCATTCAATTTCAAACTACCTAAACGAGAACTTATCCCAGTTTGGGTATATAATTAAATTCCAAGCAGAAGTTAATGGAGTGATTTAGGAACCTACATATCCTTGCCTTTTCAACTCTCATCCTTTGATTTGGGGTACACTTCTGAGGGCATCCTCCCATACTCTCGCCGTCTGCTGGCTGACCTCCTTCTCATGCTTTGCTAAAGTGTCAACGTATAGTTGAGACTTAACGATAATATCACGACGCCATAGAAAATCAGAAAAATCATCTTTTTGAATGGATTGGATTTCTTACACTTCACCAAGTATGCAAGCTCATGAAAACACGACGGACTGGAACAGTAATTTTCAGAGAAGATGGGCAAGTAGATCTTCGAATTTTGTATGGTCCTCCGCAGATTATGTTTTATATCTCTTCCATCGAGGAGCTCTTCCTTGTCGGGGAAAACATGGATGTTCTCTCTCCCTGATGTGGTAAAGGCAACCCGCGAATTCTTGGCGAGTGTCCAGCCCTCTAAAATTCATGAAGATGTCATAGCCATTAGCTGGTGAGACATCACCACTCTTTTCAGGCTCCGATCTCATTCCCATGTCTACTCTCACATAGTATTTCGCCTGAGAGTTCCTCTCTTTCTCTCTCTTAAAGCACCTCATCGACGGAAGGCACGTTCACTTCGTTTGCCTAAAAATAGACTCCGCCGGCTCTTGGAAGACATTCTCAGAGCATCTTGCCAGATCACTATTGTAACGGAAATTCTCTTTCGACTAGTTCGTCGTAGCAGGCGGACCACTCGAAATTTTCAAATTATAGTGACGACCAGACGTCTAAGTATGTCCCATATGCCCAAGAAATCCAATAAGGTTGGGCCCAATGAACAAGAAAACTTGAAAATCGATAGGCCCAATAGGAAAGTTCTCCTCCCGTTGCTTTTATATCAAACTTGTGAGAAACTTTCGCAACACTTATAATCTCAATTTCTCTAGGCGAGGAAGGAAATGCAATTTTAAGTTCAATGGAAGTTCCGTCCCAAGGTAAAGTGTGTACGAAACTAGAATTTGGAACTGACAACAAATGGATCCGTCCAATGAACGAGGGACGGATACAAGGTTATTCACGAGCTGCCGTGAGTCCTCTCAAAAGGCACCTTAAAGTCATGAGAAAACAAGAAAAGTTGATGATGTAAAGGACATCAAGAATGAAGCAAACGTTTCAATGACATTGTAAGCATACCATCTCATATTACAAATTCACGCGCAACAATATGCAAATCTACTCCCATAAGTTCAAACAGGTGAATCCAAATCATATCATAGAAAATTAAAAGAATCTCCTTCTTGAATAATATGCATATTTTGCATTCCACCATGTGTGCAAGCTCACGATAGGCACCACAGCCTAGAAGCATTACCTTTAAAGAAGATGGGTACCTAGATGTTCGACTTTTCAAGTGAAGCTGCATTGTCTTTTATGCAGCCTCACCTTCCCCACGATGGAAGTGTCACCAGAACATTTCTAATACAGGTAACTCGCAAGTAACTTGTATTAGACGTCCAGGAGGAAACAAACTTGATGACAATGTCAGCATAACATCTTATATTGCAAATTCAAGTGAAGCTGCATTGTCTTCTATGCAGCCTCAGCTCACCGGGAGTACCAAGCCAACAAATCGGTCACCAGGGTGTTTCATCATCTCGCTCTAGGTGCAAGAGGTTATTATATATGTCAACTCAGTGGAGAGTCTACCTTTCCCCTGATGGTCTCCCAAGTTCCTAAGTAAATATTTATCTTCCCTACCTAGAAGGGAATACTAACGAAATTTTACGTTCCAAAGTTCAAAAGAAGCATTTTAAGGACATGCTTAGGTCTAAACCTCTATCAAACATTCGGGAGGAAACAAACTTGATGACAACGTCAGCATAGCATCTCATATGGCAAATTCAAGTGAAGCTGCATTTGTCTTCTATGCAGCCTTACCTCGCGGACGACAGAAGTGTCACCAGAACATTTCTATTACAAGTTACTTGCAAGCAGATGACTGTCAAAAGCGATAACTTTCCAGAGTCATCTTTCCTGCACTAAAGATGCGCAATCCCGGCCACGTAGCTCTTCCAACTCTTTTAGCGCGACAGTACTCCTTGGTGGCTCCCCAGCTCGTGAAGGCACCATGCACACGGAGACACGTAGGATGACCTTCGGAGAAGATTTATAGTAAGGTTTCTTTAGCCGGCCATTTTTTTTTTCCAAAATGTTGTTTTTTGTTTTGTACTGGTTTGGTCTTTTAGAAAGGACGAGCGAGTTCTGAGGGTATTTCTTGAGGACATTCTCCAAGCATCTCGCCAGTTCTTGTTGCGAAGCGGACGCAAATGAGTATGGGCATTTGCAATGACAAAAGCAGATTGCAAATACACGTGGGGACAACAGGGGCGACATTTTCCAAGAAATCCAAGAAGATTGGCCAAGTGAACAACCTGAAATGATCTCGTCTAAGTTTTCCTTGGACTTAAACACGTCCTTAACCTTCCTACTATCTTTAACTTATAAATTTAAGTGGCCTTGTCGATCATTTTTTATTAACAAAAGCAAATTTTACGTTCATATCTATCTATCTATCTATCTATCTATTTATGCGAAAATACGCTATGCACCTCTATGGTAACTTAATTCGATTTCTTGTGCATTGTTTTTTATAAATTATTAGCTTGCTAAAATGGTAGCCATTTTAAATTCTCTTTTTGTCATTGAATTTTACACTCTTACTATCATGATACACTTCTTATAGCCCATTTGTTTTTGCGAAAAATATGCTATAGAAAAACACTTTCCTACATTTTCGATTTGAAAACGAGTCATCAAAATATCTTTTCACAATATATAGAAAAGCTTTGCTTAAATGCAAGAAAACTAATTCTTTCAAAAATGAGAAATCATTATCTAGAATATGACAAGATTCAGGCGCTTGTATATCTTGATTATTCTCTTGAGATACATTCGAATATCCAGTGAAAAATAAATTGCTGTTTTCTTTCATCGATTGATACTTGGTCTAAGATAGGGCGGCCATCTTTGCATAGCACATTCCTTATTCTATTTGGAATGAAAATTCTCATGTAGAGAATCTAGGAATGAGCTTGATTTATTTCAGAACAAAATGATGACAATACGGCTACAAATTCCTCACATCGTTAACTCCGGCTTCGTTCGACCAAAACAATAAAAATACTATGGCTTCTGAAACACAAGATTTGTCAAATATGCATTGGCTTGAGTTTACCCAGGTAAAACAACAAAAGCTAAAAAGAAATGGACCCAATTTTATTCCTGAGGAAGCTCCTCTATCAGGATTTTTTTTTTTAGCCCGCATCCGTATCTAGGGAGCCAAATTAATTTGGATCCTTGATTTTGGCTCCCTTGTGAGCCCCTCCAATGGATCTCACAAGGATAATGACCGTGATTGCCTCCAACTCAAGGCCCCGGATCGAGGCAAGAATTGTTGTACTCTATCCTTTGTGGAGAAATTTATTCAGATAGCCATTATTCATTAAAATTAAGATCATGATGAGTTATTTCTGATAATAAAAATCATTTCCAGTTATTCAGTCATATATATCATTGCTAATATCTTAATCAGTTTTTTAACCAAAGCCTGGGGATTTACTCAAAATCAACATGATTATTCTCGAATTCAACTAACTAACATACTTCAAGTTCAAAAGACTCGAGTAACTCGAAAACCTAACAAACTAATTGGATTTTTACATATGGCAATTACATGTTGGCACTGATGAATGCCATAAACACCTAAAGAGTATTGTTTAAGACTTTGGGTTTGGGCTCAAGCATAGATTGAACTCAAACGAAAATTCACCAAGTGGTAGAGTTGAGCCAAACTGAGCTTAAGGTCAAGCTTACTAGAAGATCAATCTTGACAGGATCAAGCTTGAGTTGAATATTGAGCTTTGCAAGACCGAGTGGACTCAAGTCAAGTCAACTATCGACACGACTTGGTTTGATTACGCTCACACGCTTGCCAGGAGAAACAGATTTTCATACCATGAGTTGAACAAATATAACCATTCTGACCCCCAATCGGAACTCATGTTATTATTCAAACAGAAGAATCCTTGCAGCAGTCAAAATTTTAAGAGACTAAAGATAGAGAGGGGGCTGACGTCAATTGACATGTCAGTATCTTAATGACTCAACTCTTATGTTTTCCCAAAAAAAAAAAAAAAAAAAAAAAACTCTTATGTTTTCCGTTATATATTGACAAACTTCCCTTCCGAAACATCTCTCTCTCTCTCTCTCTCTCTCTCTGTATTCATATTACTGTTGTAGACTTGTTAGGCAATTTAGTTGTGGGTTGTGGGCTTCGGAGAGACGGGACGCTCTACATGCTAAAGCCGAAGCAGATTAACGCTTGCCCAAGCAATTGTGGATAGTGCTGGCGCGATTGTTCAGAGAACTGACTTGACAGTATGCTATGATGAAAGAGGTGCCATATCCATCTATTCTCCCAGTCCTCTTCAAGCTTCTCGCCCACCATCATCTATAAATCTTTTGCATCTCTATTGTTCTATCCATAACATAATCCTTGCAATGATCATTGTTACAGGTGCGAAGTACGAATCACCCAAGAACATTTTGAGCGAGCCAACCAAATTGATTAACCACAATTGACAATGAGGATGGGGCAGATTTTGCTTGGCTTAGTGTGTAAATCCTGTGAATTGATATCGATAATTTGGTAAAATAATTTGCATCATATTGGAGTGTATTCTGGCATTTTTATGTTGCACACTCAAATACAAATGGTACATAACTTTGCCCCGTGAGATGTATAAGTTTCATATATTTTCATTAGTGCTTAAACATTCTAAAGAAACGTTAAGAGTAATCAATTTTGGTGAAATTTTACAGTGGAAAATCATGACATCCTTTCGTTGCTAGACCATTGTTTTGTCTAACTTGACCAGGTCTGTTGGACACATTGACCTTGTAATAACATTTGTCTATTAAGTGGAGTTGCTGATGACCACTGCATTTCCCATGCTATGAATTCATCTTGTGATTGATTACATATTTCAGATGTGATTCGAAATTTGAAAACCTGTCCCGGAATAAATGTAGATTGTACAATGCATAATGGAAAAAAATATTTTAAATTGTGCACAGATCTTTGTGAAGCTTGAATTTGGCATTACTTGTGGATTTAGTCAGAGCCCTTTAATGCCTCTACCCAGTTTGTTTCTGTTGATAAACGTCAAGCGTAGAGTGTAGATAGCCACTGGGCAAAACAAACCCGGTCAAGGAGTATAATCAAATTGCTGATGGCAAATAGCATGTCCTCCAAGAATTATATATAGCAAGACAACGTAGTTTTAGGTTTGCAGTGCAAGTTCTTCCAAGCGATCGATCATGATGTTTTAATTATAATAACAAAAAACGATTCTATGACATTCTTTTGATGGCCTACAATGCGAACATTTGGGCTCTCTCATCTCAAGTCGAAAATCCTCGTCACACTACTGGCCTTGTTTCGCATCCTTCTATTGTTCGTTCTTATCTTGACAACTAACGACAAAAATCTCCCTTCGATTGACAAAAAAAAAAAAAAATCCCCCTTCAACACTTTGGAAATCCATTAGGCATGGGATTACAATTTCTTGGGAAAAAGTGTCAAAGAAATTCTAAACCTATTTCATTAATGCCAATTTAATTTGAAATCTTTTAATGGTGTTAATTTAGTCTTAAACATTTTGACATAATATTAATTCAATCATTTTAGCTAATTTTAACTATCATATAGTTGACTTAGATGTCATGCAACTTACATAACACTCTAGTATTGACGTGGATAATTTTTAATAGTTTTTAAATAAATTTTCGATTTTTTAATTCTTTTCCTCTCATTTCTTCTTACTTTTGCTGGTGATGCCAACCTCCAATGAGGCCACCGTGGCCTAGACGAGGGCCAGCCTTGCCAAATTTGGAGAGGGGAGCCCTCGCCAATGCTCATCCTTGATCAAGCAAGGCCCACTGTCATTGATACCCTATGCAACATGTACGTTTAGTAAGTTTGGCACTGCATTTCTCACTTTTAACCATATCAATGGACGATTTCTATCACCTCGGATCTTGTTACCTCAGGCAGCGTCATATTCTTGTGTATGGTGTGGGACCCACCTAGATGCCCTTTTTTTTTTGTTGGGGGGGTTTGTTTTGTTTGCCGGGAGGCAGTCTATTACATGAAACAAACTTTCGTTTCTGTTGAAATGAATGTGTGGGATGACAAGTCTTGAGGGTAATTTCTTGTTACTTCAAGTTGCTTACACCCATGCTTATGTCAAACGCTTTATAATGATCCTGTTAATATAGAAGATGTGGCACATATTGAATATGAAAAGGTCACCCCAAATAAAAATGGTTTTTAGTCAGTCCAAAAATAACTTGCTACTAATTATCAACTAACATTATTAAGTGATAACCTGTTGATATAATTATATGGAGATTCTTTCCCATTTGTGAAAGTGCCTGGAAACTCCAAGCATTTTGTTCTTGAAAATAGGCTCGGGATCCGTCAACTCTCACCATAGCCAAGACTAATTCACCATGAGTCACGACTGTTTGCACTCTTGAAAACACCATTTATAGTTTTGTTAATTATGGTGCCATATGGATTACAGCATGAGTTTGTGCTAGTTCAGACAAGCGTGTGTCCCCTAACGCTTGCGGGATTTCAGAAGCATTGCACCTCAATCTTCCTTATCTACAAATAAGAAGCCTTCACTTCATAGTAACCTAACTTCTGCTTTCCACCATGCGGAGAGAGAAGGGGAAGCGGCAGGGGGGGAGGGGTTAGTTGGGGTGAGAGTAGCTCCAATCCTCCCCATGATTGAAGGTTGAAGAATACAATCGAAAGAGAAGACGAAGATGGAAGCAAGGGAGACAGGAACAATGCCCCCTATGGCTCAAGCTCACTCACCAAAAATTTGTTTTGCTTTATCTTCTTTGCTTCTCCTCGTCTCTCTTCTCTCTCAGCTTCATCTGTTGTCAACGTGTTCAGAGTGGCTTGAATTCTCTGGCTTTGACTGATTATGAAGCCTGCTGGACATTTCTTGGACTTTCCATTGATTGTACCAGCTCGCTAGGCCTTCATACGAAGGATCTACTAAGTTTGAGCAACTGAAAATGGTTATGCGACACCGGTCTAGTAATTTCGAACTGAATATATTAGTGAAACTTTCCAATGATCTGCAGCAGTTAAAATCCATTCTTTTGAGAGTCTCTAATTCATCCAAGCCCTTCACCACTAGGAGCTTTTCACACCCTCAAATTACCAAGTACTCCAGCTATTTCAAGTCTGATAGATCATCTAGACTTTTAATCTCAAGACATTCTTTTTGTTGACACCTAAATTTTGATTAAATATTTAGGATTAATTGCATAGAAAATTGACCTAACAAAAAGGATTTCTGTATCACCTAAATATTAATATTATTTACATTTACTAAGTTTTCCCCTATTTTATTCTCCCTTATCTTGCCCTATAAATAGAGCATCGGGCGGAGGCCAAAACATACACACACGGAGAGGGCAATGAGCTCAGAGGACTTCCCCCAAGAGACATCCGGGGAGGCCCAAGAGCGAGCAAGGTCAGAGAGAGAGAGAGAGAGAGAGAGAGAGAGAGAGAGAGAGAGAGAAGGGAGGGAGGGAGGGAGAGGGAGATGCGAGACCAAGCCTTGCCATCGTGTGCAGCGCTGGCCTGATGCCGCCGTGGTTCAACCACTGACAATGCTCGCTCACGCCGCCACAAGCCCGAGTTGCCGCTGTTCGCGACCCACTGCTTGAGCCAACGATGACCAAACTCATCGCTTCAACTGTCAGACAACTCGGCTGCTCACTGATCTTAGCCAGGCCTCATGCCGCCAAGCCCATCGTCGCCAGCCGCCGAGCCATTGCGTCGACTGGTTCCGCGTCGACTGTTTCCACAACGACCGGCACTGCTCGTTGCAGCTAGGCCGTGATGAGCTTGGCCTTCCCATCGGTTTCAGTTATTTGGAAAATGTAAGCTTGTTTTGTTTGGGAAGTGGGCCTAACCTACGTATCAAGCCTAGCTTGGTCAGCAGATTGACGAGTCGGGTCAGTTTTGACCCAGAAATCTGACCTGGGTCGGTTTTATAATATAATAATAATAATAATAATAGAAAAATCCAAAAATATTTTACATTTTCCAAAATATAGAAAAAGCAAAAAATAGTTTCTTTTTTCACAAGTACATGGAAAATCCCTAAAAAAAAAAATAGTGTTTAACTTCTTGGAAGCAAATATTGGCTGATTTGCAAAATGTAAGCTTGTTTTGTTTGGGAAGTGGGCCTAGCCTACGTATAAACCCTAGCTTGGTCAGTAGAATGACGGGTTGGGTTAGTTTTGACCCAGAAATCCGACCTTGGTCGGTTTTATAATATAATAATAACATCCAAAAATCCAAAAATATTTTATAGTTTCCAAAAAATAGAAAAAGCGAAAAAAATAGTTTCTTTTTCACAAGTACATGGAAAATCCTTAAATATATATATATATATATATATATATATATATATATATATATATATATATATATATATATATATATATATATAGTATTTAACTTCTTGGAAACAAATATTGGCTTATTTCCCTTATTCCAATTACACCTTTGTGATGCATTACTTCTTTTTCTCAGTAGAAAACTGAATCCTAGAGCTCGCGATTGGTATAAAATATTGCATAAATGTTTTACTTGATGTTTAACAAGATTAAATATCATAAGGACATTAGAGATTAACTAGTATAATTAAGTTCCCAATTCTAATTTCTCTGGTTCTATAGAAGTAAAATATTTCTCCCAATATTTTAAATATTTTACTTGGGTTTTAATTGACTAACCTCAAATCGATTAGGAGCGACTCCCAAGGTTAAAAACTCAAACCATAAATCGTAAATTAGTGGGTTTGGGAGAGCTCGTGCTAAGCCTAAACACTTAGCAAACCATTAGCCTTCATATGTGTTCGCATGTAAAGGCACCGAAATAAGAGGTCGCGACAATTTGGTGACTCCGCTGTAAATTTTTTTTTTTTTTTTTTTTTTGTGGACTTAGGCCTTTTGTCTTGTTTAAATGTTTCCCTAACTTTTTTTCTTCTGTGTAGGTTAGTAGCTTAAGAATTACTTTTAATAAAATGTTTTGTGATTTTAAATTGTTGTGAATGCTTTAATGTTTTAGCACTACATGTGGCACACAAAACCCAACCCTTTGGACCTAGGCCACCACCAGATATTTTAAGATGGTATTAAGAAAGATACAGCTGTGAACATGAGACCGCAATGTAGAGCTTGCCTTTCTTTTCCTCAAATTTCTTTAGCTAAAGCCAACGTTAAGAGGACATGATGCCAATGCGAGACTATGACAAGTAAACACCCTCTTAACTTCACTGAGCCTTCTTAGTTAGAAAGCGAACCCCACGTATCATGTGTACTTTTATGTGATTGCCATCAATTTTTTTTAAATAGGCAAGTTTTTTATTCTTATATTTTGTAATTTACTTACTTTCCCAGATGTCTCGATCAATCCATGATTAGTCTAGGTTAGTTACAGATTTGACAACATGATGATTCCAATTTGGAAGTAATTGTCATGGAGTCTTCTTTTTTTTTTTTTCTTTAAAAAAAAGGAGGAAAACTTTTGCAAAAAATTATAATTTTAGTTCATGCCTTTGTTTCCTCAAGCTTGCTATAATTTTTTCCCCAAGAAATCTCTCGTTGCTTTCAAAAAAATTTTTTTTTAAAAAATGGAAGAAAATTTTTAGAATTTATTTTCAACTCATGCCTCTATCATCTCAAGTTTTCTATTTTAAATTTGACATAATTTCAGTCCATGCTAACGTGCCACATGTCTTTATTTTCTTAGTCTGTCATTAGGAAATCCCCTCCATGTACAATTTTTCATGAATAAATAAAAAGGGTAGGGTTAGGTTGTCGTCATGGACTGACTCTCTATTGATGCCTCGTGTTTACACATGCTTGTTTAGTTATGACTAAGTAGTCACGTAATGTCAACCTTCACTGATCCAATCTCGCTCAAAAGTGAGAGTAAGAATGACCGAAAATCAACCTATGGTATATTTATATTTCCCGGGAATAATATATAGCATGACACTCCACATGACAATATACTCCTCTTCAGACTTACACATGCAATACAGGAAACCAACTTGTTCTCTGAGAGCCGGAGAATTGTATCCACGTAGAGTTCCAAATGAGGTCACTTAAGCTCCAATTGATCAACCTGAATTGTAGTATATACATAATCTGAGTCTGACTGGTAAAGAAGCTTTGAATTACATTATTTTCTCCTTTTTCTTATATATGGAGTTTCCATGCTGTTGCTGCGTGAAGGAGAATTGTGCATTGACAAGTTAGGTTGGGGTCTGAACCGTGAAAATTTGAATTGACTGAATACTTACCTGGTTCTTGCTCTACTGGGTCTAAATGAATGACATGGTTGAACCCGTTAAAAATTAGAGCTTTGAAAACACACAAGGGGGGGTTCATTCAATTTTCAGAACGGCCTAAACGAGATCTTATTGAGCTTGGTATACAATGAATGTCCAAAACAGAAGTCATGGAGCACTTGAGGATACTTATCGCTGGCGCTTTTGCCTCATCGATCGGCCGAACTTCTTGTTGTCTCCATCGGCAAACTGATCTCTCTTGAAAGTATAGACTCATTTCAAGTATCCGGGTTTGTCCTGATGTTTCTTTCGAAAGTATAGACTCTTCTCACGTATGATTTTGTCCCGATGTTCCGTTTGAAAGGATACTTTCAAGTTTGAGTAATTGTCCTTTTTCGGTGATCGTCTAGAAAGAAATGAGGCCCCACTTCATGAAAGTTATCTTTCGTTCTTTCTCGAAAGGACAAGCGAGGTCCTCCCTCGTCTAAAATTGACGACATCACCAAGGATCTCGCCAGATCATGTTGCGAAAGCGGCCGCAAATGAGTGTCGGCATTTACAAAAACAAAATCAGAATGCGAATACGCGAGGCGCCAATACAGGAGACACCGATGGACAAAAGCTCATATCATATGATGGTGACGATTATTATGGAAACAGACGTCCAAGAAGATTATGCCCCATGGAACAACAAAACTTGTAATAAGCTCAAACTCGAACACATCCTTGACCTTCTTTCTATCCTTGTAGAAGAACTTCATTTCAAATCTAAGGGACCTCCGTAATCATTCTTTCCTAATTAAAGCAAACTTTTAATGTCCTCTGAATCACTCTATCCAAACGAAGCTACACATGGTAAGTTAAAATGAGTTATAGTACATCATTTTTTAATAATTTTTCGACTAGATAAAATATCTAAAGAACTTTTAATTTTCTTTTTGACATAGGTTTTTGAACTTTTACAATCACAATACACTTCTTAGGTTCTATTTGTTTTGTAAAAAATTATTTGTCAGACTGCATTTCCTTTAATTTCCAATCTTTCGATCACTTAGGAATACAAATCAATCGAGGATCTTTTTACAATCAATGAAAAACATATGTTTAAATTTAAGAAAATGAATTCTTTTAAAGGGATGAGGCCATTTCCACCATCATTTTGGATGGAACAACACCTTTTATTTGCACTGAAAAAAAAAAAAAAAAAAGAGCGTCCTGATGCTATCAACACTCAATTAAGTAAAAAATAGTATTACTTACTATAATCACGTTTCTTCCTCCTCCCCCTCTCTAATTGTTGTCGCTTTCCTTTATGGTTTTATATTCCTTTTCTAGTATTCTCTTCTTCCGGCATTTTTCCTTCCTGTCAAATAAGAGGATGGTCTAGCAGGCTGCTAGGCATATAATTACCTCTCGTCAAAATTTTACATCTCAATTACGATGTGAAGTTTCAAATTAAAAATATAGTCTTAATACCTTTGAGTCCAATATCGTTCCCATAAGCTTGGGATGGCTATATAAAGTAGATGATAAAGTAGATGATGTTGAGTGTAGATTACAATAATGTGGTCTTAAAAAAAACTAGAATGAGATTACATCTCAATTACGATGTCAAGTTCAATGAAAGTACTGTCCCATGGTAAAGTGTGTACAAAACTAGAATTTAAAACTGACAATAGACAGATCCGTTCCGAGGAAGGTACAAGGTTATTAATGAGCTGCCGTTAGTCCTCTCAAAAGACAAGTGATTCAGCTCCATCAAAAGTTAGTATTATGTTGCACATGCAAATCCAAGTGCATATAATTTGATATAGAAGAGAGATCGAAAAACTACACACATGTAGCGGAATCTCAAAGACATGAGAAAATGGGAAAACTTTGATCATATACAGGACATTTGGGATGAAACAAACATTTCAATGACATCGTGAGCATAACATCTCGTATTGTAAATTTACGAGTAAGAATCTACTCCCACTATAAGAATCTACTCCCACTAATTTAAATAGGCAAATGCAAATCTACGCCGTTGAAAATTGGCAAAATCTCCTTGAATTTCTTGCACTCCACCTTGTATGCTAGCTTAAGGCACCATGGATTTGAAGCATGACCTTTGGAGAAGATGAATATCTAGATCTTTCGGCTTTTCAAGAGAAGCTGCATTTTGACAAAAAAAATAAAAGTGAAGCTACATTGTCTTGGCAAATGAGGAAAGCGATGAAGCATTTCTCATACCGGTTACTTGCAAGTAAGGGACTCTCAGGGTCCGTTTGGTAACTTTCAAATTTCTCTCAATTTCTATTATTTTGTTTTTCGAAACAAAAAAAAGAATATAAATCCATTTGATAACATCAATTAATTTTTCTACTTTCCGAGATAGAAAATTAGCCGAGGAATAGATTTGTAACAAAAATAAGAAGTAGAAAAAAATAACTTCTTATTTCCAAGAATGATTTTTAAAAATAAGTCATTTTCTTTCTTTTCTTTTTCTTTTCTTCTTTTCTTCTTCTTCCTCGTTACCCATTGTCCGCCACTCCCCACCACCAGTCGCCCATTGTTGGCCACATCGCCCCTCGGTCACCGATCATCGGTCACCATTCCGGTTTGACACCATTGTTCACTAGTGATCGATGAGCGGCGGCGTCCAACTACCGCCGTTCGTCAGATGCCACCGCTTGCCAACCACTAGCTAGAGGAGCAAGAAGAAGAAAGTTTGACCTATTAGAGATCCGGTCTAAAAGGAAGGCATGTGGCAAGAAAGCATTCACAAAAATTATGAATCGTATCAAAAACATTTATATTATTTTCCTATTTTGAGAATATAAATTTTGTATACTGCTTAAACGCGTTTTTATTTAAAAATTATTTCAGAAAATAAAAATAGAAAAATATTATTTCAGAAAAGAAATTATTCATTGAGGTAAAGATGTTACCAAATGGAACCTCAACGGCTATAAGTCCTGAAATTATGGAGGGGCAATCCTTGCCATGTAGCTCTTCGAACTCTTTTACCGCGAAAGTGCTCCTTGTTAGCTCCCTCCTCGGACACTTCATAAAGTTTTATGGCACTTCCATCCCGCGCAGCTACTTTTTCTCAAATCGACGACGTTCCCAACGCATCTCGCCGGGCATGTCGTGAAGTGGAGGCAAATATCCGCATCCCCAGGGAGCAAAAGTCACATTGCAAATACACGTGACGCTAAAAAGGTCGAAAGCAGATAGGCCTAATAAAAAAAGTTTTGTTTTCTTGCATCCACCCCGTGATGGGCGAGTTGGTTCTGGCGAATGTTGGCCACACCATTGGGGGTTCGATTCCCGCTTGTCGCATTGCGCGGCTTTAAGTGGGGTCTTAGTGGGAGGTGGGTCGCGCTGATGCCGGCACTTTTACTAAAAAGAAAATTTTAAACTTCAGCTCAATCTATCTATCTAAACGAAGTCACCCTATGTATCTCTATGATAAGTTAATTTGATTTCTCGCACATTTTTTATTTTTCTAAATTATTGACTTGATAAAATAGCTAAACCTTTTTCTAGTTTTCATTTCAACATCGATATTTGAATCTTCATTGTGATGACGTACTTCTTGTGGTGGCCTGCTTATTTCACAGAAATTATTCTAATGGAAAACAATTTCCTGCATTTTCGAGTTTAGAAAATGAGCCAATGGTAGATCTTTTTGCAAGTAGAAAATATTTGCTTAAATTCAAGCAAATGAATTCTTTCAAAAATCAGAAACCATCATCTCTATTATGTCTAAACTGAGGTGCTTGGATTATCCTAATTATGCTCTTGAGATATTTTCGATTATTTGGTGAAAAATAAATTGCTATTTGCTTTCATCGATCAATGCCTGATCTAAGATTGAATGGCCATTTTGGCATAGCACATTTCTTATTCTTTCTGGAATGGAAATTCTCCTGTAGAGAATTTAGGAATGACTTCAATTTATCTCGGAACAAAATGCTGACGATATGGCTACAAATTCCTCACATCGTTAATTCTGTCCTTCTAATGTAGGAATTGTCGAATATGCGTTGGCCTGATTTTACCCTAGTAAAACAACAAAAGTTTCATGGTCTCACGGCCGGAACCCACGGATTACAAGGAAATCCTGAGGATGCCCCTCCATCAGGAATTTTTTAGGCTGGATTTGTATCTAGGGAGCCGAATGAATAAGGATCCTTGATCTTGGCTCCCATGTGGGCCCCTCCAATGGGTCCCATAAGGAGAAAGACTATGATTGCTTCAGGCTCATTGGCCCTGATCAAGGCAAGGATTGCCGCACTCTATTCTTTGTGGAGCTGACTTATTCAGGGTAAGTAATTATTCATTTAAATTCAGATCATGATGAATTAAATCTGATAATGAAAACCATATCCAATCATGCATATTGTTACTAATACCTTAGGCTCCGATTATATCCCAAAACATCAAATCTTTCTAGAAATTTTTTCGAGAATATGACCAAATTTTACAGCGTTTAGATGAAATCAAAAAGTGAACCGAAGGACTTTTTTTTTTTTTAGTAAGGAAAACTTGCTTTATTTATTTTCTAAACAGATGTGCACTATTCATGTGATATAAAGGATACACATACCATGTAATTAAATTATTTTCCAAGTGCCAAGGACCCAGCTCAAACATTAGGTCCTTGGGCCTCGGCCTTGGAGGATTTGGGTCTAGCCAAGAGAGTTCCCAAGCGCTGAGGTCTTGGTCATAGGACCCGCAATTTTCGAGACCCAACCAATATTTTATATTTTTATTCACCGAATTTTTCTTTGTATTTCATAATAATAATCTTCATGAAGGACAAAATTTAACTGAAAATAATACTAATTTGTCTTAGAAAGTCACTTCTATCATGAGAAATTAGATTTTAAATGAAGTTACAAAAGAACTAACAAAACAAAGTTAAAAATACATCATTGACAAGTGCTTTTGAGGATGTCACGCCTCTCCAATTTTCACAAACTTGACGGAGGACTTTTATTGAACAATTTGGTGGGGATCTTGAGAGGACCATACATAGGACCCAAAGCAGAACCGGTGAAGCAACGCAATGGGAAAATACACGAGCTCTATAGTAAAGATACATTAGAAACTTCAAGCCAAGTTTCAGACAAATTGAACACGCCCAAATGAAAAGCAGGTAGATGGAGAGGTGGAGGAGGAGAAAGAGGAAGTCTTGGAGACGAAGAGAGATGAAAATTGAAAAGTAAGTAGGTGCAGAAGAGGAAGGTGAACGAGGCTTTTGAGGAAGTGCACAGGAGAAGTATAACGTTTGAGAGGAAAAGAAGAGAACATCATTTCATTTTCCCGGAAAGAAGTCATTTGTCCCTATTTGACTACGCTTTTTCCTATTGACTTTCTTATTGACTGAAAGTATTTTCCTTGTCTAATTTATTGTCTAATTTATTTTTCGTACACCAAATACTGGAAAATCTGATTTTATTTTGGGAGGTTTATTTCTTCTGCGAAACAAATGGAGTCTTAAGCTATTTTTTAATATAAAAATTAGGGGTTACCCAAAATCAACTCGGTTCTGCTCAAGTCTCATCGCCGACGACTCACCGCCACTCGTTCCAGCCTCGGAGCTCTTTTCCATGTCCATTATCCGAGTCTTACTGCCTCAGAGTAGTTCCTTGTCAGTGAACGTCTCCGTTCCTCAAGTCCCTGTGGCTCCAGCCCAGTGAAATTCGATAAGACCTCGTAATCATTTGCCGAAGACTCACCGTCATTCATTTCAGCCTCCGAGCTCTGTCCTGAATCTAGTGACTCGAAGTCTGAGAATGCACACGCCAATCGCATCAGTGATGACTCACGGTCACTCGTTCCAGCCTCGAGCTCTTTCCCGAGTCCATTGTCCCGACTAAGTCCAGTATCAATGCAAGCCCCGTCTCATCGCTGACGATTCACCGTCACTCGTTCCAGCCTCCGAGCTTTTCCCAAGTCCATTGTCCCGTGGAACTCCCTCGTCAATAAAAGCTCCCGTCTCATCGCCGACGACTCACCTCCACTCGTTCCAGCCTCCGAGCTCAAGTCTCCGTTCCTCAACTATCCGTGCCCGAAGTCTCTGTTGCTCAAGTATCAGTTCCCGAAGTCCCTTTTGCTCAAGTATCTGTCTCTGTCTCTCCCTCAAGTATCCGTTCCCGGAGTCTCCGTGGATGTGTTTGTCCCGTCATGGATGAGGCTTGAGAGAGATGAAATCCACAAGGCCAAGGGTTTAGCTTGTTGTGTAGATGGACAACCCAGAGGGAGAGAGCGAGAGAGAGGTGTTTTTGTAACTGTTGCCTCTCCTCAAACCCTATGAAGCATGGATACTCTCGGGAGCCTCCCCATCGGTGGGTGTCCACCCCACGGTCAACAGACTTCCGAAAATCCGACACGTTGATCAACTCGTCAACTCTCCCCACAAGCTGCGACAAGCGAGTCCGGAATCGGAAGAGGCATGGTGGGTTTCTGGGGTGGGTCTGCAAGTGCGAAGGTAGAGAGAATTGTTGAAGAAGGCGATGGAGGATGGAGGCGAGGGCGGCAAGGGACTTTGAATAGCCAATGAGGCGATAGAGAGAGAGCAGAGATTGAGAGGAAGAGGACCGTGCGACAAGGAGGAGGACGACGCGGGTAGGGGTTTTGGGTGTTCAAGTCTTGAGTCAAGCCTTGCTCCACACTGAGTTTTATAGAAAGGTTTCTTTAGCCAGCCCTTTTTCTCTGAAAGGGTCTTTTTTGTTTTTGTTTTTTTTTTTTTTTTTTTTTTTGTGTTTTGGGAAAGGACAAATGAGTTCTTAAATTAATACTCAAAAATGACTACATTCCTAAAGCCTACGTAGCGTTGACACGCGACACGCGACACGCGATACGCGACACGACACGAGACACGTCATTTTTCAAAAAAAGTAGAGAATTTTGACGTTCCGAGCCATTAAATATTAAATAAATATTTTTATTTTTAATTAATTTGATTTAAATTCATAAATAAATAATTAATTAAAAAAAGAGCCTACAATGAATTTACACTAATAATATTAATAAATCGATTCTTTGAAAATTCGAAAGACATATTCATAATTAATACGTATTCATGTTTGGAAATTAGAATCAACTTATTTAAATAAATTTATGATTTTTTACAATGATCAGAATTTATTATCATTTAAAATTCAGTATTTTTATTTTTAAAATTATTTATTTATTTTTCCGATTAAAACAAAGTTTCCCCCACTCCCAAATTTATTTCAATTTTTTCCCTCCCTCCCCCACAAGAGACTATTCCCCCCTCCTAAATTTATTTCAATTTTTTTCCCTACCTTCCCACGTTAGATTATTTCCCCACCCCAAATTTATTTCACTTTTTTCCCTCCCCACCCACGTTATAGGCTATCACTGACTCACTTCACCCCATTGAGTTTCCAAAACCCTAGCTACCGAAACAGTTTTTTTCCCTTGCCGCACGACCTCGCAGCCCCTTCCTCTCCTCACTTTTTTCTCCTTGCCGCATGGTCTTCCTCTCGATCCATCTCCATCTCCTCGCCGGACGACCTCCATACGACCCCCTTCCTCTCCTCTTCCTCTCGATCCTTCTCCTCCTCCTCCGCCTTGCCTTCGGCCCTTCCTCACTTGTAGTTGTAGCCTCATCGCCAATCCCGCAGCATCACGTAGCCGCCCTCGCCTCGGTCTCTACGGCCGCCCTTGCCTTGGTCTCTACTCTTTCTCTGGCGGTTTCTCGCCATCACTCGTGACCTCATCTCTCCTCCCTCACGCTTGCTTCCATCCGACACGAGTGTTGAGACGAGTCGAAAAAAGTTAACTATGTGTCGGAAAACTCGACACGCGTTGGCCGCGTGTCCGAGCGTGTCGACGTGTCGACACGCTCCGACACATGTCGGACACGACACGAAGCACGGATAAAGCGCCTCTAACCTAGGCAAATTGATAAAATGTTTCATTTGGAACTCTCGTCCGAACTTCGAGATCGCCTGAAAGTAAAACAAAAGAGGATATTGGCTATAGGGCCGAAAGAAAATGTATTATACCAATTGAAGATAGACACGACACGTTAAAATTATGAGTGTATCTGTAAAACCCAAATACCAAAGGAATTACGTAGGGAAGGGGATGCAAATGAGTATGGCTATTTACAAAAAACCAAATCAGATTGCGGATGCACAAGTCGCCAGTATGGGCGGCACTGTCCAGGAAATACAACAAGGAATAGTTTCATCCACAAAATTCATGGAGATTTTTCTAAAGAAATAAATGAAAGATTATCCAGTTAGCACGACTTGAAATATTTCCTTGTTTAAGTTTTCTATGAACTTAAAACACATTCTTCACCTTCCTACCATCATTATGAGAGGGGCTCGTTGATCATTCTTTATTAGCAAAAGCAAAATTTTATCTAAACGAAGCTACATTGTGTATGTCATTGATAACTTAATTTGATTTCTTGCACATTATTTTTAATGAACTATTAACTTGATAAAATAGTAGCCGTTTTAATTTTTTTTTTTTTGAACTCTTACTATCTAATACACTTCTTATGATTCCTTTGTTTCAAAAAAGGCTAATAAGGGTCTTTGCACATTATTATTATTATTATTATTATTATTATTTTGAACTTTTACAAGGATCTCTCTTCGAGTTTAGTGAGAGGTAGCCTCGACTAGCCCTCGCCAAAGGCCAACAAGGTCAACTTGCTTGTGGTTGACAAGGGCGCCCTGCCCTCACCCTCGCTGGCAACTAGCAATTCCACTAGCCATCATGGAGGTGGCAACTGGCAGCGGAGGGAAATAAGGAAAAAAAAAGGAAGGAAAAGAAGAAAAAAATGAAAAGAAAAGAATAAACAAGAAAAAAAAGGAAAAAAATAGTAATTAAAATTCTAAAAAATATTTCAAAAATTAAAAAAGGAATCTATGAACTAGCATATGACGACTTCAGCACTACCCAAAAGTTCATTTATTCCTATGGAGCATATGTACTAATGCACTCCTAACAAAGGAAGACCTCCATAAGAGGAAAGTAGTACTTAATCCGCAATGTCCGTTGTGCTGTAAAGCCTAAAAAACGATTGAATATCTACTCTTTTTGTGTGAATGGACAAAACCATGGTGGTTAGATCCTCGAATAAAGCTGAACATGACTACGGAAGAGGTCCCCAAAATGGGCAGATGGCTCATAGAGAACCTAATTTCCCAAGATGGGTCAAACCCAAATGCACTCCTAGCTGGTATACTCTAGCTTTTTTTTTTTTTTTTTTTTTTTTTGTCGGGTACTCTGGCTTTTTTTTTGGGGGGTCTAATATGGTGCTTTCATTCATTCATAAACATTGAGGATTACAAGAAAACGATAGATTTGTTTCCGAACATGAAATTTCTGAGAGAGGTAAGGGAGGAAAATACATCCAATTTTGAGGGAGAGTTTTGGTCTAATGAGCATTGGCGAGCCAATCTACAACCTTTTTGGCCTCTCGAGAGCAATAGTCCAATGTCATCAAGTCCAGTTGGGCTAATATTCCTTTACATTGCTATATTATATCCTTCATGTTTCAAGGGTCTTCAGCCCAGCCCATGATACTTTCCACCAAAGTCAAAATATCTGTTTCGCACTCCAACTTCTCATTTTGTACTTGCTCTGTTCCAACTATTCCCACATGTTCCTCCTTTTCGTTGACGCAACATGCATTAATTCCTTCAGATGCGCTCAAATTTCGCGTGTTGGCATGCCAATTGAGCTCAGTGGTCAAACTCCACTCAAATCGGATTGCAGCAAATATTCCTTTCTCTCAAATTTTCACCCCAACCTCATTATCTTCCACTCAAAAAATCCCCAACATATCTCTTTGATTGCTCCACAATCACCTTTGCACGTCCTTTTAGTTACTATTCTATGGACGACTGCCTATGTCCTTCGTCAACCATTAATTAATTTCATATCAGTAGTAATCTCTCGGTTTCCAGCGGGTTCTTATGCATGAGCTAGTCACCATGACCAATGAAGATCGAGGACAAACGGGATTATTATCTTGAATTTTAAATAAAGACACCGCCTACAAGATTTAGCCTTTCTTTTGATAATATGGCATGCCCCATCGAATCACGTTCTCGAATTCTGATGGACTAAAACCATATATTGAGTCTAAGTAGTGAGTTTCTTTCTTCTTCTTTTTTTTTCTTTCATATATATATATATATATATATATATATATATATATATATATATATATATATATATTTGCAGTCCTTTTAGCTATTGCCTATGAGAGCTTCAGTCACAGAGCACCCACATAACTATCACCTTGAATAAACAGAAATGACTGAGGCATGAAGATGGTTCTACATTAAATAAGGAACGTCTGGTTTTATTTTTGGTAAGAAAAGGGTGCAAAGCTTGAGTGTTATACTGTTACCTTTCGAGTAAAACTTAGTCTAGTCTGATCTCCCATAAACAAAGGAAGTGAAACTCTTGGTGGCTATCTAATGCTAGAGTGTCATCATTCAAATTTGAATTTAATTTGATCTGGCTAGAGTCACTCGTTAATCAAAACTGAAAAAGGAAATAAAAAAGGGGAAAGCAAAAAAAAGATAATACCTTCAGGCTGCTGGTTTCCGAATTCAAGCAAAACCAACTAGCTAATCATATTCCAACCTTCACTATGGTCCTCCTGCTTACCCTCCCTTTTGAGAAAAAGGAAATTGCAAGAGAAGAAATTCTGTTCGCATCCCATATTATTTAAAATTCATAAGCATTTTTATTGAAGCAATTCAAACCAACCATAATGGATTCTACATGCACGGAGGGGGACCATCGTATGGCCCGGACCTAAAAGTAGGAAGTCTCAGATGGGAGAAGATTTTGGACGGTAGCAGAAGTTGGAAGTGGGATCGTGGGAGAGTGTGACCAGCCGCATCTTTTAGAAAGAACGTCAGGCTTTGCCAATATTATATGGGAGTCGTCGACTCTTGCCTGCGGGCATGCACATACTTGCCTTCTAGGCTTCTTTCCTCGGGCTTTATATAAGTGTATCCGTGTTCGTCATGGTTCATAGAAGCATAAGAAAGAAAGAGGGTGTGATTTTATGAACAAACATCGTGGTACCAAAGAGATATGAGTTGTCAAAGGTCAGATCCGAGGCTCTTTCGTGAAGAGGTAGAGAGGTGTTGAACGCAGCCAAGGATGACTTGCCGGCGTTCCTTTTCTTTCGACGAGAAAAATGTAGCCGGCGAGTTGTTCTTGGCTAAGTTTATCTCTCTTCTTCTCATGCAAGGCTCCATGGATCTAGTGCTATAGGAAATTAAGCGAGAAGATCCCGGAAAGGACTGACTCTCTCTCTCTCTCTCTCTCTCTCATCTCTGATTGTAATTGTGAGTTACAATCGGGAAAATAACAAAGGTTTGATTCACAAAATTGATTTTCCTGTTTTGGTTCGAAAGTTTAGGTGCTGTTTGGCTTAAATTCTTTTTATTTTCATTTACATTTATAAACATTTAAATTATTTAACTTGATTGTAGTTTACTAAATGTATCTTTATTGAAAATAATGGTTGGTCACGCCCAATAATAATTGTTTATGTAACATCTTTTTACTAAACAGCGTATGTCATGTCTAAAGGCTCCACTTAACTATCGTCAAATGAAAATTGTAATTATTACAATAGCTCTCATAACATGACTTGAGTAGGATCACTACTAATGATCTTGTCTACTAATATGCGGCAGCAACTGAATTTGTTATTTCATCCCAATAAAAATTGCAAAGGCATTAAAAACTTTTCATCGATTTCGTGAGAAAAAAAAAAATAGAGAGATATTGGCCTTGAGCAGAAAAGATCCACAATCTATCCTCTATTAATCTGAAATTGAAGATAAGCATATCGATATTCTAATCATGAAAAACAATTTTTTTCTATTAGATTGAACAAGAGCACATTCGATCATGTTGATATTTGTATGAGCCGAAAGATTTTGGTCCATGCACGAGAGTCCAATTGTGAAATGCCATCGGCTAAGTATTGGACCCTTGTACATTCTATACAAAGGAAGCGGGTCCATTAATGGGAATGTAAGGGCAGGACCTTAACATTTACCTATTAATTCCCGTAACTTTTCACATGCTCAAATCTATCTTATAAATAAATCGCGCTGGAAATTATCCAATCAGTCCTATTATACAAATGCTAATTCAGTCATAAACAATCCAATTTTACCAATTTAGTCCTACACTTTGTCAAGTGAAATTCTAATTTAGTCATTCCGGCCAATTTTTTTCCGAAAATTGTTGACATGGAGTGTGTCACATAGGATGGTCGAGATGACTACACTACCACACGTTAGCTATATTCAACCATAGATAGACTAAAGGGTTAATATTACCAAAAAAAAAAAAAAAACCCTAGATTAGTACACATATGACAAATTTATTCCAAACTAATTTTTTAATAATAGAAAACCCAAAACCGATACAATAGTTACAAATTTACCCTTTGTTAGTTTCAATTAAATTGTATTAATATTACGAAAAAATCACCAACTAGGACATCTATGACATGGAGAGTAAAATCTCAAATTAGTATACTTGTTAAGCGCCACATGATACAACTCGGTAATTTGACATAAAATTTAACGTAAATTAATTGATGGCAAATTTATTACAAATATCAATTTGAGGTTTGGGATTTTTTGTGGTCAAAAAATTAGTTTGAGGTAAATTTATTATAAGTATACCGATTTGGAGTTTTTTGTGGTATTAACCCTAAACTAAATGCGAGAGATGAACATTGACATAGTCTACGTTATGGCTAGAGATAGGTGAATAGGATATTTTGGTTAAAATCTACTACATTTGTTATTTATTCCTAAACATGCATGATATTTTGCAATAATTCAAAATCCTTAGACGACAGTCACATCAAAGAATGGAGCATACTCAAAAAGTAAGGGCCAACTTTTTTCAAGCGTGAGCATCCATTACATTTATTTTCGTGAAGAAATCTTTTAAGAGACCGCCATTCCTCTGTCCACCACCCTAGTGCTACCGATGGGAAGCTGTTATCTAGATTTGCGAGACCCGCGTGAAATTCTTACCTAGATGATCAATGCGGCGATTGACCCGGTCCATGTGAATCGAGGTCAAAGTAAGATTTCTCGCTATCGATTGCACAGTCAACGTTCCTAGAACTAAGCATCTATATGAGAGAAATGGCTATTAGTGTTGTAGGCAGAGGTTGACCATTTGAATCTCACAGACTGCAGACAAACAACTTTGAATCTTGCTCGGGTAAAAGGTCTAGACTTAACATGTTCATGGAACTTATTGATTGTTCCATGGGGCTCTTAATAGTCGATCTTCATGCCTGCACCCTTACTAAATTACATATGTTCATTGAACTTATTGATTGTTCCATGGGGCTCTTAATAGCCGATCTTCATGCCTGCACCCTTACTAAATTACCAAAAAATGGAAAAAACAAATCGATTGACTTCTTTCTTTTAGGGACATTAAGTTTTCAAAGAACAACCGGCAATAATAGTCTCTTGAACCTAACATGAGATGAAGAGAACAAAATGTCGCCAAGAAAAACTTGCCAGCCATCAATGTAAATGCCCTTCAAGGCGCTACAAAGCTGGCAAATCATTCTAGGCTACAAGTTTGCTCTCTGCAACTTCATGTAAGACTTCCCAATCTTTTTTATGACGAAAGATGAATGGCATACATCAATGTATCACTATAATTCGTTTTACTGGGCATTAGACATGTCCTAATGCTAAATTGAAGTGACTGATATATTATATATATATATGTGTGTGTGTGTGTGTGTGTGTGTGTGTGTGTGTGTGTGTTTTGCGGCGCCTGCATTATTACGTTGCTTTAGATTCTTCACGTGACTAGCTACTATTCCTCATGGACAATGTTTGACATTCCAAACGAATAAGTCCAACTTTCCTAAAGTAGTGCTAGTGTACCATTCTCATTCGAAACAAAAACATAAAGTGCTAGGGGGCACCACCTTTAAGAAGTGACCACGTATGTCCAAAATAAAACCTTTCCATCCAACTATGAGAAGGGCTTAATTCTAAATTGACCTTCACAAGGTTCTTGGGTAAAGCAAGACACCTTTAGGATCTTTTTTTTTTTTTTAATATTTAAGTGCTTACTGCAAGGCGAAGAAAAACGATGCTTCTTTTTCTCCGAAAATGATTGATGTGAAAGGAAAAGGCGCAGCATCATCCCTAATCTCGCACAAAATCTTTTAAACATGGGCCAAATAATCCAAAGTGATTATTCTCTATACTTTAGAGGAGATGCCTACATTATTTATGATAAATATAAAAATATCATTGCCTTTGTTAAAATGAAGAATAGGAACTTTCCTATTCAATAAATATGTCCGTGTGTGAGCCATGAAAGCTCAACTTGATGGTTTGTGGCTATGGCATTGAGGATTTGACCACTTAAACTTTGTTGGGCTAAAAATTCCTATAAAAAGAAAATGATGAGAAGCTTTCCAGCCATTTTAAAAATTTCAAATGTTTGTGAAGGTTGCCTCCTTGGAAAATAACAAAGGCAATCCTTTCCATCTAGAGGTGTATGGAGAGCTAAAAACTCATTGGCACTTCTTCATAAGGAATGTGTTTGTCCAATGAGGACCCCTACACTTAGAATAAATATTTCATCCTCTTCATCAAGGATTACACAAGAATGATGTGGTCTACATTCTTCGAGAAAGATCAGAGGTCTTCTCTATTTTCAGGAAATTCAAGAACCACTTCAAGAATCAAAGTGGCTGGAGAATAAAGGTTTTGAGAAGTGACTAAGGCACCAGTACAACTCTTATGAGTTTAAGAAACTCTTTAAAGATGAAGTAGTTCATCATCAACTAGCTAAGGCCAAGGTAAGGGCCTGTTCATAATCCCTATTCAAATAGCTTCCTTGACTTTAGCTATGCCCCAAAGCAAAATGGAGTAACAAAAAGAAAGAATAGAACCATCATGGAGATGACAAGGACCATGCTGAAGGAGAATGCTTTCCTAACTCATTTTGGGCAAAAGCAATTTATATGATAGGATACATCTTAAATAGATTTCCAACTAAAGCAATGCAAAATAAAACTCCAATTGAAGCATGAAGTAGATGAAAGACTTTAGCAAAGCATCTCAAGGTGTTCGGTTGTTTATGATATGTCCATGTCCATACTAAAAACAAAGCGGGTAAGCTCAGTGAGAAGATGGAAAAAGGTGTCTTCCTCGGTTATAGTGACCAATCAAAATGCTATTGAGTGTACTACCTAAGAACTAAGAGCTCATGATTAATCAAGACATTGAGTTTGATGAGAGTGTTGCCTGGAATTAGGGGGAAGAGAAGATAGAGAATAAGTATGTCACCTTACTAGACATACCATTGCACTAGAGGAGTCAACGTCACAAGAATAAGGTGAAGTATCGAATTCCACAATTCATGTCGTAACACCACCATCACTACCATCCTCTCCAAGAGCAACATAGGAAGATTCTACTATAGAGTCTCCAATAATGAGGGTAAAAAACCTTAAAAGAATTTATGACACATACAACTTTGCTGCATTAGAACTAAAAAAAGGAAGAGATGTCCAAAGAAGAAATTTGGATAAAAGCCATGGAGGAAGAAATCAAGATAATAGAGAAAATGAAATTTGGGAGCATGTCAATCACCCTAAAGACATAGAAATTATTGGAGTCAAGTGGGTCTACAAAGCAAAGCTAAATGTAAATGGATACATCTAGAAGTATAAAGCAAGGCTTGCGGTGAAAGGACATTTGCAACAGCCAAGCATTGACTATATTGAAACTTTCACTTCTATTGCTTGCCTTGATATTATTTGGATACTCATAGCCCTTGCAGTACAAAAAGAATGGAAGATCCATCAACTAGATGTGAAGTTAGCATTCCTAAATGAATTTCTTGAAGAAGAAATATATGTGGAACAACCACAAAACTTTACCGTTGAATGCCAAAAAGAAAATATTCTAAAGCTCAAGAAAGCTCTATATGGGTTAAAAGCAAGCACCATGATCTTAGTATAGTAAATTTGTGAGTACTTCACCAAGCAAGGATTTAGGAGGAGCATGAGCAAGTCAACACTCTATATCAAGACCCAAGGTAAGCCTGATACTCACATCATCTCTATATAAATGATCTCATATATACAAGGAACAAAAGAAGATGGTTCAAGAATTCAAAGAAGAAATGATGAAGACATTTGAGATGATGAACTTAGGCTTGATGCACTACTTCCTCAGCATCGAGATCAAATGAAATGAAGGAGTCTTTTATCTCATAGAAGAGATATGCTCAGAATCTCCCGAAGAAATTAAAAATGGACCATTGTTAAGCAGTTGCAACATCACTTGTGACACATGAGTAGCTACTAAAGAAAGATAGAGCAAAAAAAGTTGATGCTTCTCTCTACATAAGTCCGATTGGCAATCAACTATATCTCTCTATTACACAAGTGGACATCATTTATGTGACAAGTCTACTATCACAATTCATGCAAATTCTGAGTCAAATTCACTAAGGTACTACCAAGAGAATTATAAGATACTTATGTGCCACTCCTTATTATGGCATTTGGTATAGGCTAAGTGTGATGGCTAAGCTCATTGGCTACACCAATAGTGACTAGGTAGGTTCAGCTGACGATAGGAAGAGCATTGCCAATTATGCATTCACTCTAGGTTTTGGAATATTATTGTGGGCATCCAAGCATGGCATAATCTGTTGTAGAAGAAGAATATATTGCAACTACTACTATCACCGATCAAGCAATATGACGTCCAAGAATTCTAGAAGACATTAGAGAAGCACACACATATCTTAATCCAATATTTTGTGACAAAAAGTCTGCCATTGCTATCTCAAAAGATCTAGTTTTCAAGGATGAACTAAGCATATCGATATCATATATTCCTTCGTTCAAGAAGCATTGAGCAATGGAGAGATCAAGCTCAAATATTGCAAGAGCGAGGATCAAGTTGTCGACATATTCCCTAAGGTGCTACCCCAATCCAAGTTTGAGACTTTGAGAAGCATGGTTGGAGTTTCACCAAATTGGATCAAGGAGGAGTGTTGAAATGGTGATCCAATTTTTATAAGTCTCTAGCATGCTCAAGATGTTTGGAGAATAGATACTTGGATGAGTAGTCTATAGTCTCGTAAGAAATATCTAAGATATTTCAAGAAAAGTGGTATGATATGTGTAGTAAAATCTAGAGTAATATTTATGCAACTTGCTGAAGATTTTTCCTTGTAATGGCGGTGGAAGAGGGCTATCAATAGCCAATCCCTCTCCACTTGAAGGTCACGCCCAGCCGAAGAAATTAAGTCCTTTGTACAAGCCTTCATAAAATAATACCCTTCTTGCTTCTTTTTTTTTTTTGCTCCCTTCCTTGCCTTCCGCTATCGTCCATCTCCAATATAATAATAAAGTCCTTCTCCTGTTGTTGCTTGATAAGTTCTCGCACCTACACATGCACTAGCTAAATCACTCACTAAACTACTCACTCACTTACAAAACCATCCACGCTTCCGCTTACCAACAGTCTCACTCCCAGAGCATTTCCATAGTTAGGCCTTGTTGACATCTTTCTGATGGTTGGACCGATGGAACACTTACACCAGTTAACATTGATAACTTGCCCGATATTAAGGAAGTTTTGAAGACTGCATTCTCTGCAAGGAAGAAGCAGAAGATCATCATCCTCGGACAGTTGTTCAGATACACTTGAGAAGCATGAAGTAATTCTGCACTAGAACAAAGGAAGACTGTATCATCCCAAGATAAGCTAGATGACAGAACAGTTCAAATATGATAGCTTCTATGATCTTCCCAGTAGCCCTTTATAACTTATTATCTTGTTAAATATTGGATACACTTTTTTTTATTGTCTTGTTAGAGCATACGTCATCACCATTTGTGACATGAAATGACATGCCCTCTTGTGTCCATTATTAAGTGATGTGTGAGCATCATAGAAAATATTCATGCATATGTTTAATTCACGTCATTAGATGAATGACTGTCTTTGCTACATCCTCTGTTCAATCAATAACCCGAAGTAGCGTTCAGTTACACAGGGCCATTAAAATTTTGCCAATATCCACATTATTAGCATAAGCCAACTGCATAATGGAGAAAAAGTGTTTAATTGTGAAGTTGGATTTATCTTTTACCTTCAGCTTCATCAGAATCTCTCGTGTCACCAAATAAATGAATTTCCAATGCCTGTCACATTATCATCTAAGTAGAAATTGTAAAAGATAACCTCAAGATAACCGACAAGTGGTTGCAATCAACATGGCTATTACCGTTTACCGGATAAATGACATGATTGATTCTATCACCAAAAATAGTTTGCAAATCACATATGGTGTTCATTCAATTTCAAACTACCTAAGCGAGAACTTATCCCAGTTTGGGTATATAATTAAAGTCCAAGCAGAAGTTAATGGAGTGATTTAGGAACCTACATATCCTTGCCTTTTCAACTCTCATCCTTTGATTTGGGCTACACTTCTGAGGGCATCCTCCCACACTCTCGCTGTCTGCTGGCTGACCTCCTTCTCATGCTTTGCTAAAGCGTCAACGTATAGTTGAGAGTTAAGATAATATCACGACGTTCCACGTCATAGAAAATCAGCAAAATCATCTTTTTGAATGGTTTGGATTTCTTACACTTCACCATGTATGCGAGCTCATGAAAACACGACGGACTGGAACAGTAATTTTCAGAGAAGATGGGTAAGTTGATCTTCGAATTTTGTATGGTCCTCCACAGATTATGTTTTATATCTCTTCCATTGAGAAGCTCTTCCTTGTTGGGAAAAACATGGATGTTCTCTCTCCCATGATGTGGTAAAGGCAACCCGTGAATTCTTCGCAAGTGTCCAGCCCTCTAAAATTCATGAATACGTCATAGCCATTCGCTGGTGAGACATCACCACTCTTTCCAAGCTCCGATCTCATTCCCATGTCCACTCCCACATAGTATTTCACTTGAGAGTTCCTCTCTTTCTCTCTCTTAAAGCACCTCATCAACGAAAGGCATGTTCACTTCGTTTGCCTAAAAATTAGAGGTGTTAAAATGGGTCTTAAAACCATATATGACCCACTTAAATCATAAATAGGTCATATATGGGTCACTTGTTTTTAGATAATAGTAGTTAAATGGGTTTCATAACTAAAGGCTTAAGATATGTAAGTCTTAAATGGGTTGGATTAAGAACCCATTTTTAACCAAAACCTTATAATTTCTTTCTTTTATCTTTAACTTTCCAATATATATATATATATATATATATATATATATATATATATATATAAATTGAAATTATAATTTATTTATTTATTTTTTTCTTTCGTCTTTTTTTTTCTCCTTCCTCCTTCCGGTTGTTGGCACAGCGATGGCGGCGGCGCGGGCGAGCCTCGAGCTTGCCGGATCAGCAAGGCTCGCGTGTGGCCGGTCGCCGGCCGTCGTCGTGGCCCGGTCAACCAAAGAGGAAGAAAAAAGAAAAAAAGAAAGAGAAAGAGAAAAAGAAAAATGAAAATTATATCTAAAAAAATTATTTTTAAAATAAAATAATTAAAATTCAATTTTTAAAATAATTATTTTAAAAATTATAAAAATTATCCCTTAAATTTATGTTGTATTAAACTATTTTAACAATACTATTTTTTAAAAACTAATATATATAAGCTTTCTTAAATTTAGTTAAACGGGTCGGGTATAGGTTGGGTATGGGTCAGGTTGTGTATAAATCTAAAATTTTGTACTATAATAAATGGGTCATAAACGGGTTAAATGGGTCGATTTGGGTCGGACCATTTATGACCCGACCTGACCCACTCGTTTAATAGGTCTACTAAAAATAGACTCCGCCGGCTCTTGGACGACATTCTCAAAGCATCTTGCTAGATCACTATTGTAAATCGATAGGCCCAATAGGAAAGTGCTCCTTCCGTTGCTTTTATATCAAACTTGTGAGGAACTTTCGCAACCCTTATAATCTCAATTTCTCTAGGCGTGGTAGGAAATACAATTTTAAGTTCAATGGAAGTTCTGTCCCAAGGTAAAGTGTGTATGAAACTAGAATTTGGAACTGACAATAAATGGATCCGTTCAATGAACAAGGGATGGATACAAGGTTATTCACGAATTGCCGTGAGTCCTCTCGAAAGGCAGCACCTTAAAGTCATGAGAAAACAAGAAAAGTAGATGATGTAAAGGACATCAAGCATGAAGCAAACGTTTCAATGACATTGTAAGCATACCATCTCACATTGCAAATTCACACACAACAATATTCAAATCTACTCCCGTAAGTTCAATTAGGTGAATCCAAATCATATCGTAGAAAATTGGTAAAATCTCCTTCTTGAATAATTTGCATATTTTGCATTCCACCATGTGTGCAAGTTCACAAAAGGCACCATGGACTAGAAGCATTACCTTTAAAGAAGATGGTTACCTAGATGTTCGAATAAAAGTCATATCCAGTTATTCAGTCATATATATTGTTGCTAATATCTTAATCAGTTTTTTAACCAAAGCCTGGGGATTTACTCAAAATCAACATGATTATTCTCAAATTCAACTAACTGACATACTTCAAGTTCAAAAGACTCGATAAACTAGAAAACCTAACAAACTGATTGGATTTTTACATATGGCAATTACATGTTGGCACTGATGAATGCCATAAACAGCTAAAGAGTATTGTCTAAGACTTTGGGTTTGGGCTCAAGCATAGATTGAACTCAAACGAAAATTCACCAAGTGGTAGAGTTGAGCCAGACTGAGTTTAAGGTCAAGCTTACTAGAAGATCAATCTTGACAGGATCAAACTTGAGTTGAATATTGAGCTTTGCGAAACCGAGCGGACTGAAGTCAAGTCAACTATCCACTCGACTTGGTTTGACTACGCTCACACCCCTGCCAGGAGAAACAGATTTCATACCATGAGTTTGAACAAATATAACCATTCTGATCCCTTATCGGAACTCATGTTATCATTCAAAGAGAAGAATCCTTGCAGCAGTCAAAATTTTAAGAGACTAAAGATAGAGAGGGGCTGACGTGAATTGCATGTCAGTATCTTAATGACTGAACTCTTATGTTTTCCCAAAAAAAAAAAAAAAAAAACTCTTGACAATATGCTATGATGAAAGAGGTGCCATATCCATCTATTCTCCCAGTCCTCTTCGTGCTTCTCGCCCACCATCATCTAGAAATCTTTTGCATCTCTATTGTTCTATCCATAACATAATCCTTGCGATGATCATTGTTACAGGTGCGAAGTCCCAATCACCCAAGAACATTTTGAGCTCAGACCAAAAAAAAAAGAACATTTTGAGCGAGCCAACCAAATTGATTAACCACAATTGACAATGGGGATGGGGCAGATTTTGCTTGGCTTAGTGAATAAATCCTGTAAATTGATATCGATGATTTGGTAAAACAATTTGCATCATATTGGAGTGTATTCTGGCATTTTATGTCGCACACTCCAATACAAATGGTACATAGCTTTGCCCCTCGAGATGTATAACTTTCATAGTTTCATATATTTTCATTAGTGCTTAAACATTCTAAAGAAACGTAAAGAGTAATCAATTTTGGTGAAATTTTATAGTGGAAAATCATGACATCCCTTCGTTGCTAGACCATTGTTTTGTCTAACTTGACAAGGTCTGTTGGACACATTGACCTTGTAATATCATTTGTCTATTAAGTGGAGTTGCTGATGACCACTGCATTTCCCATGCTATGAATTCATCTTGTGATTGATTACATATTTCAGATGTGATTCGAAATTTGTAAACCTATCCCGGAATAAAAATAGATTGTACAATGCATAATGGGAAAAATATGTTGTTGGGAATAACGGATCCCAAAAACTGGATTCGACACTAAGGTGAACCCCTAAATCAAGCGGAAGACGAAGCCCAAGAAAACGACACGTATCACCGATCCTAAAGCACACCACGAGTCGAGCGTACCTTTTAATCCACAGATTAAACACCGACGCCAATGGAGGAGAGAATCCGGTCTGTTCGATCCGGGAGGCAAAATTCCTTCAAGCACTTCATTGTTTTCTTTGAAGAACAACGTAAGGGAGGGAGAGCGTTGAGAGAGAAAAACGTACGTCTTTTCCTTTAACAAAAAACGGTATCTTTTTCTCTCTCTCTCCTCCCTTTTATACCCCCTTCTATCCACGGGCTCTATTCCCATGGGCCGGGCTTTCTGGGCCCAGCTTGGGCGGACAGGGCCTTAAGCCCTTTAATTAAATAAAGCTTTCATCTCCCACTCGCACAAGGTGGGCCGAACAGGATTCTCTTTACCTCTCTTCAACATTCATACCGGTGAATAATCCGTGCGACCAGCATACTTTGAGCTCGTTGCTATACATACTGTTAGGAATATATATCAGCTCATAATGGGCGTCACACTCGAGTAGATTTAGTATGCAGTACCCTAGATCGATCGATCACATTTATATTTCCCTTGATCTCTTTTAAACATGATATATATATTGTATTCACAATTATAATTATCACAAAGACAGTCATAATTGGTCGACCAGTGAATACAAAACTACAATGTGATTCTCCAAAATCGATCTTCCTCTTTCCTTCAAACTCTCAATTTCAGTTCAGCTTGCTTTTCTAGAAATGCCCCATTAGATCGAATTAACTCATGACCATTGGCAACATCCTAAGATAGCAAACACTAAATAGAAACCTTGAGAATAAGTAAGAGTCATAAGGGGACTAAAAATTGAGGAACTCATTTCCTAAAGAGTCTCACACGTCATAAAAGTTGAGATCAAACTTTTTGCCACTCTTATTGGTCGTCTCATGCATACTTAGTATGAAATACGTATTACGGTATTAACTCCTTTCCCATGGAGCGTATGTCTACACTTTTCAATACCGTACAGATGATAGTTTAGACATACCCAATGTCTAACTTGAGTTCACGTATCTACTCATTCACAAAATTCATCGGAGAACTCACATCGGCATCTTAGACGGATAGAGTAAAATATGTGGGGTATTTTACTTTCGGACATCGCAAGAATTATGTCCTCATCTTAACACTCAGTTAAGGCGACATACGTGTTTTAAGCTTGAGCTCTCGATTATCACCTAGATAATAAGCTTAAAAACAGTCTCATCTCTATTTATCACACAGTAAACAGAGGCGATTACCCGTGTGAGTGGGCTAATCTAATATCTGTCCGACATACTTCTCAACTTAAAATAATGCACTGAGCATTAAGATGCATAAAGATCATACAAAGATTCATAGGCATTAATCAATGAAAAATAAAATTTCATAAATGTGAACAACTTAGGGAAATTACAATTCAGTACACCGAGACTCTACGCAATCCTAGAGATTTTACATGACCACAAAACACATCTCTAGGTATTGGCTTTGTCATAGGATCTGCTACCATTCTATGCGTAGATATGTACTGCAAGTTCACATCCTTTCGTGCAACCATATCTTTTACAAAGTTATACTTGGTATCTATATGTTTGGTCTTGCCATGATACTTTGGATCTTTGGTGTACGCTATAGCTGCTTGGCTATCACAATTAACCAATAATGGATTTGCAGCTTTCTCAATAACACCTAAATGATCCAAAAATCTCTTAAGCCAAACTCCTTCTTGTCTGCTGCTGATAACGCCACGAACTCAGCTTCCATCGTGGACAAGGCTATGCACGTTTGCTTCTTCTTTGCTCCATGATATGGCGCCATTGTTGTAAGAAAGCAAATCCAGAGGTAGATTTTCTTTCATCTAAATCTCCTCCCCAATCAGCATCTACGAATAGCCTTCAAGTCGCGAGATCCTTTCCTTGATAATTCAACTTGAAATCAGCGGTTCCCTTCGGATACCTCGGTATTCTCTTGACGGCTTTCCAATGTCTTTGGACCTGGGTTGGATTGGTATCTACTCACCATTCCAACTGCAAAGCATATGTCGGGTCTTGTACACATTATAGCATACATCAAGCTCCCAACAGCACTAGCATAAGGAACATGTTTCATTTGTTCCTTCTCTTGTGGAGTCCACAGACACGATCTATGGCTCAATCCTTCACCTTTCGCAATAGGAGTGTCTATGGGTTTACGAGTCTTGCATACGAAATCGTTCAAGAACCTTATTTATATAGGTTTCTTGCGAAAGAGACAACGATCTCTTGAACGATCCCTCGAAATCTTAACTCCAAGAATGTATGCAGCCTCACCCATATCCTTCATCTCAAAGTTAGAAGACAACCATCTCTTGACGGTATTAACCAACTCCATATTGCTTAGGCAATCGGTATATCATCAACATATAATGATATGATCACAAATTGATCCTTGGATCTTTTGATATATACACAATGATCCTCATCAATCATTGTAAAATCATATGCCACTATGGCATTATGAAAACGTATATACCATTGTCTTGATGGTTTGCTTAAGACCATATATCGACCTCAAAAGTCGACATACCTTTTCTTCTTGGCCTTTCACTATGAAACCATCAGGTTGTTCCATATATATTTCTTCCTCTAATTCTCCATTGAGGAAAGCGGTCTTTACATCCATTTGATGTAACTCAAGATCCAGACTAGCTACTATTGCCGAGAATAATGCGAATCGAGGTAAATCTTACTACGGGAGAAAACGTATCTTCATAATCAATTCCTTCTGTTGATTATACCCTTTCGCCACAAGGCGAGCCTTATGCCTTTCAATCGAGCCATCAGCCTTTCGCTTTATTTTGAGAACCCACTTGTTCCCAATAGCTCTGCGTCCTTTTGGAAGATCAACCGGTTCCCGAGACTTGGTTTGATTCCATTGACTCCATTTCCTCTTCCATTGCACGAATCCATTTTTCTTTACTAGGGCACTTGAGCCTCATTGATATTTCTTGGCTCATCCTCATCTTGTGGAGCAACCATAAAAATTTCCCCTTCAATGTCAAAACGTCGACGGGGAATACTTTGGCGACTTGTTCGCCTTACGGGAGATTGTACACTTTGCACATCATTCCCTATTACGCTCCCACTTGGATGAACTCCACCAATATCATTATCTTGATCCAAAGTCTCAAATAGGGAGTGATCTTCCCCTATTTCGCCCTTCTTAGGAAACTCATCCTCTAAGAATGTGACATCTCGTGATTCATATTCGGTTACACTCCCACTTTCCTGCTCACCAATGAACACATACCCTTTTGAGTGTTACGAGTATCTTATGAAAATACTCTTCTTTCCTCACGGGACCTAATTTCCCAAATTTGTGAGAGGACTCATGTGTGTAGGCAGCACAACCCCATGGCTTAAGAAAACTTAAGTCCGGTTTTCTACCTGTCCATAACTCATATGGAGTGGAAGTAAGCTGATTTGGAAGGCACCCGGTTAAGTATATAGGCGCGAGTTAACAATGCATCACTCCAAAAGGTGATAGGTAAGTTAGCATGCGCCATCATAGACCTAACCATTTCCAATAGGGTTCTGTTTCTTCTCTCTGCAACACCATTTTGTTGAGGAGTATACGGAATAGACAACTGTCTTTCTATTCCTTTTTCATCACATAATTTTCTGAACTCATCAGATAAATATTCTCGACCTCGATCGGATCTCAATGTTTTTATTTTCTTGTCTAATTGATTTTCTACCAGGTTCATAAACCTTTTGAAACAACTTATTGCTTCAGACTTATGAGAAATCAAATAGACATATCCGAATCAGTATAATCATCAATAAAGGTGATGAAATAAACAGCCCCATGCCTTCCTCTCACATTCATTGGACCACGAGACATCGAGAATGGATTAAATGCAAAGGAAATTCAGCTCTTTTCCCTTTTCCAAATGGTTTCCGTGTTGTTTTTCCTTCTAGGCAATGCTTACATATGGGCAAATCGACTTTTCAATGTTACCCAACAAGCCCTCTTTGGCTAGTCTATTCATACGTTGTTGGCCAATGTGACCAAGCCTAGCATGCCACACATTCACATCATTATCATAAGTATTAGAAGATGTGATAAGGGAATAACAAACATTTGCATTAATATACTCAATATCCAATACAATAAAACCATCAGAAAATAGCCACAACCATAGTAATTTGTCTCCAAAAACAAATTCACACCTCTACTATAGAAGTTCAAATTAAAACCTAATTTAACCAACATCAATACGAGACACCAAATTCCGACGAATCTCGGAGCATACAATACATCATGAAGAAACAAGGTGCGTCCACCACGCATATTCGGTTGGCATGTGCCAATTCTTTTCACTTCAGCTCGGAGTTGTTTCCCACATAGATCCACTTAGTTCCAGTTGGTACTCGTCGGAATTCCACGAAGGATCCTCTATCCTTCGCTACATGGTCCGTCGCTCCTGAATCCACAGTCCACAAAGGATTAGACTCAGTTAGAAACACAGAACTCGACACATAAGCAAAGTTCTGAAAAGTACAAGGGTGCATACCTTCTTTGGCTCACGACGAGTCGCGAGCATAGTGACCCTTCTTGTCACGGTTGTAGCATTTCACCCTTGCTAACTTCTTCATGTGAGGACGCTTTCCTCTATTATGTTGGTTAAACTTGGGTTTCTTCCACTGAAGGACCAGCTTCTTCCTTGCCTTTCCCCTTATCAAACCAACTAGGGCGCTTGCGCTTGGAGCTCGAAGCTCCATTTGAGCTAGAATTAGCATGATAAAGTTCAGCATCTGGCTTAGCCGCCAACAGGCGGTCCTCTTCCAGCTCAAGATGACGCATTGCATCCTCAAAGGGTTTGATGTTTTCATTGTGAGTCAGGTGCACCTTCATATGCTCCCAACTCGAGGCAAGGAACGAATCACCGCTTGCACTTGCTGCTCATCGTGAGGACATGGCCGGCGTCTCTCGGCTAGTTATCATGTTTGACATCTTTCTAAGATGTTGCTTCATGGTCGACCATGAGGCTTCTTATAGGAGTCAAACACGATAGTGAGCTGCCTCGTCTAGTCACCGAAGTGTGACCAAATCTAACTTCAATGCCTCCCACATTTCCTTGGCATTGTCAAAACGCCGAAACTCTCGCATGACGTCATTTTCCATGCTGCTCGGCAACGTGATGCGAGCTAGAGTTCATTCTTTTCCACACGAGAAAAAGCTTCTTTGTCCTTTTTGTCTTTTTCGGTGGTTCCATCTTCGGGTTCAACCATGGTCATGACAAGAGCCTCAAGTGCTTCTTGCTCTTCCAGCACATCTTGGATTTTCATTTGCCAAACTTCATAGTTATCTCCATTGAGCTTTTCACCTTTGTTCAGCTCGGCAACTATGCTCTTTGTGGCTGAAGCCATTGATCGAACAAATCGAGACAAATATGCACGAATTATTAATGCCTATCATTTATGCATCCCTATTTGCATAGACCCATCATATTAATAAATAATTTCAAGTAAGGTTTCGAGAATCAAAAGGTCACTACGTTTCCAATCATCCTCCAAAAATCCTAACTTAAAACTATCATTAATATGATTGTCATATGCAAAATCAATTCTATGAAGCTACAAAAACTTCTATAACTACCCATAGCTAATTACCCACAGCAACCAGCAATAACAGAAAGCAACAGATAATTGAATTCCAATAAAACAATAATGCTTTCAATCAATACAACTAACATATCAGTTGTTACATCAATAACAATCGGGTAGTAAACAATACATTATATGTCCACAAAGCACACTTAACATACATCGGCCAATACAACTAACACATAGTCGGCACACGAAGCGGGAAAGATCCTCTTTTGTTCAATTTCTTGATCTTTTCCCTTGTAACAATACAATAATATTCATTTACAAAATTTATCACAATTTTCTTATAGGAAGCAGCTCAGTTGACATCCCATATGCGATTCAACACATCTTGCCATTCGGGTGGAAGAGTGCTTATGAAAAATCGCACCATTCTCATTTTGTGACATAGGACGACCATTCCATATGACCTGTTGAATTTTCCTGTTGACTTCAAGGACATGATCAATTAAGTCACCACTCTCCCATCGATGATCAGTCAGTTTAGCTATCAACTTAGACAGCCTTTCCTTTTGTTCATCGGTAATTGTGCAAATAGGTGTGCGTAACCTCAGAGGAGGCATTGTTCCTGCAACAAATGCAGAACAAATAAGGGATTACATATAATCCACATAAACTTAATTGAAAAAGAAATACATTCTTTTCCTCTTTTTTTTTTTTTTTTTTTTTTTGGGTCAACGGTCAACGGTCAAAGTCAAAGTCAACCGTCGGTCAACGGTCAACGACGGTCAACAGTCAACGGTCAAGTCAACGGTCAACGGTCGTCGCCGGTCAACGCTCGTCGGACCGGTCGGTCGGAAAGACCGGTCGGACCGGTCGGACGCTCGTCGCCGTCGTCGGACGGCGTCGGAGCGTCGGCACGTGCCGCGGTGCGCGAGGCGGCGTCACGCGGAGCGTCGGCGGCACGTGCCGCGCGCGTGCGCGGGCTGACGTCACGCGGGCGTCGGCGGCACGTGCCGCGCGCGTGCCATTGCCGTCGGGTCGGGTCGGTTCGCGGGTCGGGTCGCCGCCGGCCAACCGGCGTCATCGGCGCGTCATCGATGACGTCACCCCGGCGGTTGCGGCCGTTGGGTGACGTCATCTTTGGCGTCGGCACGCGTCGGTCCGCGGACCGGCGCGTGCCGGTTCGCCCGGCGGCGCGAGCACGCGCGCGATTCGCCGACCGGCGCGTGTTCCACACGCGCTGGCGATCGAGCGCTTCCGGGCGCGTCGCGCCCACGCGCGGCGCCTTCCGGCGCGCGGTGTGGGGCGCGTGCGGCGTCTCCGGCGGCGCTCGAGGCATCTCCGGACTCGTCTCGACGTCCTCTTCTCCCAGTGCTTTCAGAATTTTGTTTTGACATTCGAAAACTCATAAAAATGGCCGAAGAAGTCTCGGGTGTCGGGATTGCTCGCCCGATCCGTACGGCCGAAGTTCCTTTTGCGAAAAATCAATCAAAACACATCAAATTGATCGGGAAAACGTGAACTAGGGCTCGATACCAATGTTGGGAATAACGGATCCCCAAAAACTGGATTCGACACCGAATCGAACCCCTAAATCAAGCGGAAGACGAAGCCCAAGAAAACGACACGTATCACCGATCCTAAAGCACACCACGAGTCGAGCGTACCTTTTAATCCACAGATTAAACACCGACGCCAATGGAGGAAGAGAATCCGGTCTGTTCGATCCGGGAGGCAAAATTCCTTCAAGCACTTCCTTGTTTTCTTTGAAGAACAACGTAAGGGAGGGAGAGCGTTGAGAGAGAAAAACGTACGTCTTTTCCTTTAACAAAAACGGTATTTTTTTTTTCTCTCTCCTCCCTTTTATACCCCCTTCTATCCACGGGCTCTATTCCCATGGGTCGGGCTTTCTGGGCCCAGCTTGGGTGGACAGGGCCTTAAGCCCTTTAATTAAATAAAGCTTTCATATGTTAAATTGTGCACAGATCTTTTTGAAGCTTGAATTTGGCATTACTTGTAGATTCATTCAGAGCCCTTTAATGCCTCTACCCAGTTTGTTTCTCTTGATAAACGTCAAGCGTAGAGTGGAGATAGCCACTGGGCAAAACAAACCCGGTCAAGGAGTATAATCAAATTGCTGATGGCAAATAGCATGTCCTCCTAGAATTATATATAGCAAGACAACGTAGTTTTAGGTTTGCAGTGCAAGTTCTTCCAAGCGATCGATCATGATGTTTTAATTATAATAACAAAAAACGATTCTATGACATTCTTTTGATGGCCTACAATGCGAACATTTGGCCTCTCTCATCTCAAGTCGAAAATCCTCGTCACACTACTGGCTTTGTTTCGCATCCTTCTATTGTTCGTTCTTATCTAACAACAAAAATCTCCCTTAGATTGACCAAAAAAAAAAATCCCCGTTCAACACTTTGGAGATCCATTAGGCATGGGATTACAATTTCTTGGGAAAAAGTGTCTAAAGAAATTCTAAACCTATTTCATTAATGCCAATTTAATTTGAAATCTTTTAATGGTGTTAATTTAGTCTTAAGCATTTTGACATAATATTAATTCAATCATTTTAGCTAATTTTAACTATCATATAGTTGACTTAGATGTCATGCAACTTGCATAGCACTCTAGTGTTGACGTGGATAATTTTTAATAGTTTTTAAATAAATTTTCGAGTTTTTAATTCTTTTCCTCTCATTTCTTCTTACTTTTGCTAGTGACGCCAACCTTCAATGAGGCCACCATGGCCTAGGCAAGGGCCATCCTTGCCGGATTTGGAGAAGGAGCTCTCGCCAATGCCCGTCCTTGATCAGACAAGGCCCACTGTCATTGATACCCTATGCGACATGTACGTTTAGTAAGTTTGGCACTGCATTTCTCACTTTTAACCATATCAATGGATGATTTCTATCGCCTCGGGTGTTGTTACCTCAGGCAGCGTCATATTCTTGTGTATGGTGTGGGACCCACCTAGATGCCCTTTTTTTTTTTGGGGGAGGGGGGTTTGTTTTGCCGGGAGGCAGTCTATAACATGAAACAAACTTTCGTTTCTGTTGAAATGAATGTGTGGGATGACGAGTCTTGAGGGTAATTTCTTGTCACTTGAAGTTGCTTACACCCATGCTTATGTCAAACGCTTTATAATGATCCTGTTAATATAGAAGACGTGGCACATATTGAATATCAAAAGGTCACCCCAAAAAAAAAAAAAGTTTTTAGTCAGTCCAAAAATAACTTGCTACTAATTAATTAACTAACATTATTAAGTGATAACCTGTTGATACAATTATATGGAGATTCTTTTCCATTTGTGAAAGTGCCTGCAAACTCCAAGCATTTTGTTCTTGAAAATACGCTCGGGATCCATGAACTCTCACCATGAGTCACGACTGTTCGCACTCTTGAAAACACCGTTTGTAGTTTTGTTAATTATGGTGCCATAGATTACAGCATGAGTTTGTGCTAGTTCAGACAAGCGTGTCCCCTAACGTTTGCGGGATTTCAGAAGCATTGCACCTCAATCTTCCATATCTACAATTAAGAAACCTTCATTTCGTGGTAACCTAACTTCTGCTTTCCACTGTGCGGAGAGAGAAGGGGAAGCGGCAGGGGGAGGGGTTAGTTGGGGTGAGAGTAGCTCAAATCCTCCCCATGATTGAAGGTTGAAGAATACCATATAGAAAATTTATTCACATATACAATTAATCAATCAAGAAGAAACAGATCCATATATGACTGTAAAACACCAAGATCAATAAATACAACGGAATTAAAGCATACCTATTTGAGACATTGCTTCACTTGAAGAAAACTAGATCACTCTGATAATAAGGGATTTATCGGAATACCAGATCTTCCTCTCTATGACCTATTTCGATACAGCAGCTTTCCATGGGATTAAAGCAGCGATAGGTATAACCTATCTTTTTATAGGCTAGAGGGGATCTAGCAAACCCTAATCAATAGCATCTCAAGCGAGCCCTTCCCATTACGGGCTTCAGTCAAACACAATTGCCTACACTTTGCTGCTCAACTAGGCCCGTTATCAATAGATGCCAATATCCAATTCAATCATATCACTATAGGGTTCAACAAATATTGGAATATCCATTAACTCGATTATTTAAAATAGAAAATCAATTAATTAATGTAAGCCCATATTATAGGAAATTTCCAACATTCTCCCACTTGGGCTACATTAATTAACTTATTTTATTTTGAAAATATTTTATATTAAAAACGACACTATCGGGTTAACAACTAAAATTTTGTTTTATGTGGCCACAACTTTTAAAAAATAATATTTCAATAATGGTATCTCAATACCAATCCAATCCTATATAACCTCAATATAGGACTATGGAGATCAATGTGTTAAGAAAATACCACAACACAAGATCTTCCATAATCACATATAATAAGTATTATATTTTCATGGATCATGGGTCTAGTAGTGTAGTAAGAAATAGTGCCAACATGTGATCAAGATATACACTATTTCTTATCGGTCCTCAATGCAATTTCTCAACAACATGAAACTACATTAGCGCAATTTCTAAACAACATGAAATTGCCTCGGTCGATTTCTAAACAACATGAAATTGCACAATTATGTCACAATCTAACATGAGATCTCATAATTAGTGACATCCAGTCATCTTTAAACTAAAATTAGTTTAAGGATACTGTTTTTATACTTCCATTTCTCGGTCAACGGGAGAAAGGATAACAATAGAATCAATAACAACAATCATTAAAAATAAATACTTTAATAGACATCATAAAAGCATTATCAGTCTGCATATAACTATAATATCCAGAAATACAAACTATATAACTCCCACTAACAAAAGAAATCAAAAGATTCTAAAACACCCATATTCTTTACATGTTCTTTAAACAAAATGGGTCGTAAACCTTTTGTTAGAGGATCAGCCAACATGGACTCAGTTATGATATTTTCAATTACAACGTCTCCATTTTTGACCAAGTCCTTAACAGTATAATATTTGATCTCCATGTGTTTGGACGCATTACTAATCTTGTCATGCTTGGAATAAAACACAGATGTAGTGTTGTCACAGTAGATCACCATAGGTCTAGCAATAGAGTCCACAACACGCAATTCGAGATCAAATTTCTGAGCCAAACTGCTTGAACCGACGCACCGTAGCATGCTACAAACTCAGCATACATTGTAGAGTTTGTAATCAAGGTTTGCTTTGTGCTCTTCAAGAAATAGCACCTCCAGCCATCATAAAAATATATCCATAAGTTGATTTTCTATCATCTGAACAACTAGCAAAATCAGCATATGAATATCCAATCACTTTTAGGTCCTCTACTCTGCTATACACGAGCATGAAATCCTTTGTTCGTTGTAGATATCTCATCACCTTCTTAGTTGCAACCCAATGTTCTTGACCTGGATTCGACAGATATCTTCCAAAAGTATTCACAGCAAAAGTAATATCAGGTTTGGTGCATACTTGTGCATACATAAGACTGCCAATTGCACTAGCATATGGAACATTTTCATGACTTCCTTTTCAACATCATTCTTGGGACATTGATCTATGCTTAATTTATCTCCTTTCACAACAGGAGCTTCATCGACTTACGAGTCTGCATATTGAATCTTTTCAAAACACGATCTATATAACTTTTCCGAGATAACCCCAGAACCATCTTAAATCTGTCACGATGAATCTCAATGCCTAGAACAAAAGAGGCTTCCCAAGATCTTTCATATCAAACTTTGTAGATAGAAAATTTTTGGCGTCATTCAATAGATCAACATCCTTTGCTAGCAAGTAAAATGTCATCTACATAAAGTAGTAAGAAAATATATTTACTCCCACTTACTTTCATGTAGATGCATTGATCAAACTTATTTTCTTCAAAGCCAAATGATCTCACAACTTTGTGAAATTTTAAGTACCACTGACGTGATGCTTGTTTGAGACCATAGATGGACCTTTGAAGTTTGCACACCATATGCTCCTTTCCGACTTCTTTAAACCCTTCAGGTTGCTACATATATACTTCTTCGTCCAAATCTCCATTTAGAAAAGCTGTCTTGACATCCATTTGGTGAAGCTCTAAATCAAAATGAGCCACCAAAGCCATGATTATCCGAAAAGAGTCTTTAGTAGATCTTTGGGGAAAAGAATTCATTATAATCAATACCTTCTCTCTGTGTGTACCCTTTTGCGACTAACCTTGCCTCGAATCTCTATGTTGCCTTTATTGTCTTTCTTAGTTTTGAATACCCATTTGCAGCCGATTGGTTTATGCCCATCAGGTAAATCAACTAGTTTCCACACTTGATTAGTTGACATGGACATCATCTCGTCATTCATCGCTCCTAACCATTTATCCGCACGATCACTATTAAGAGCTTCTTTGAAGGTCGTCGGATCAACTACTCTTCCAATGTCAAAATCAGCTTCTCCAAGATAGACATGATAATTATTTAAAAGTGTTGGTCTTCTTTGTCGTTGTGATCTTCGCACAGGCATTTCTGGAGCCGCAACATTCATCTGGGGAATTTCATTTGTAATGGGATGATCTATCGCCATATTTTCAGTATTTGCTTCTTGTTGAATTTCCACTCTGCTGGTATCTCGCATAGAATCTTCATGCAAGATGGGCAATGGAATAGAGACCATTTTGTTTGGTTCTTCCCTTTCAAAAGATTGAGAAGAACTCTTTTCAGCAACATCTAATTCCAGGAATTTGGCAGTTTGAGATTCAACGATTCTAGTGCCGCGAGAAGGACAATAGAACCTATACCCTTTATAATGATTAGGATATCCAATAAAATAACATCTAGTAGTCCTGGATTCGGTCTTCTTTTGAGAAGGATCATAAATTTTCATCTCGCAGGACAACCCCAAACTCGAAAATGATTCAAGCTAGGTTTCTTCCTAGTCCACAATTCAAAAGGTGTTTTCGGCACCGATTTACTAGGTACACGATTCAATATATAAGTTGTTGTTTTAATTGCATCACCCCATAAGTATTCAGGCAAATTAGAACTGTCCATCATACTTCGTTTCATCTCCATGAGTGTGCGATTTCACCGTTCAGCAACACCATTTTGCTCAAGACTCCAGGCATTGTATATTGAGCAATAATACCACGATCCCGCAAATATTTTGCAAACAGTCCCTTTTGTTGTCCAGCCTCGGTATATCCCCCATAATACTCACCACCGCGATCAGATCTGACAATCTTGATAATTTTTCCCAATTGTTTCTCAACTTCAGTACGAAACACTTTAAACATGTCAAGAGCATCAGTCTTCTCCTTAATTAGATAAAAACTAGAATCTAAATTCAAAACAACTGTCCCTATGCACTCCACATCAACTCTAGTATTGTTTCCAACTTTAAGCTTTGACTCCCTTAGACTTGGACTTCTTAGATTTGTGAGACCCTTGGTGACTTTCTTTTCTTATTTTTAGCCAAGCTCGAAATTTGTAGCAATTGGCTCTCTTGTGATCCTGCTTCTTGCAGTGAAATCATTTAAAATCCTTATCTCCATTCCTCCCATAGTTCTCATTTTTCCTAAAGTCTTGCCATTTCTTTGGGCCATGAACATTTGACCCCTTAGGCTTACATTTGCCTCTATATGAACTCAACTTGGCATTGATAGTTAAGTAGGCAGACTCATACTTTTCCTTCTTTAATTTCTCTTCCTCAGTCACACACTTAGTAATCAAGGCATCAACACTCCATGTCTCATTCTAAGTATTATAAGCAGTCTTAATCGGCTAAATTTAGCTAGCAAAACATTTAAGGCTTGATGCACAATATAATTTTTAGAAAGAATAATTTCATGGGCCTTAAGTTTGGATTGAAGGTGAACCATATTCAGTATAAATTCTCTAACACCCATAGCAGCATCATACCTCATGTTCGTTAACTCACTCAGCAAGTTCCCAGCTTCAACCTTATCTGAGACTCTATATCTTTCTCCCACTGCTTCAAGGAATTGTCTGGCATTCGTATCTTTCGGCAAACCACTAACCAAATGCTCAGCAATAGACCTCTTCATAGCAATGAGGCTCGGTCGATTAGATTTTTCCCATCTAGCATAATGAGCCTTTTGATCTCGTAGTACTTTGATCATTTGGCCTAGCAGGTTCATCCTCATGTAGAGCCAAGTCCATATCAACGATGCCCAAAGCAAATTCTATATCTTGCTTCTATCTCTTAAAGTTTGATCCAGTTAACATTTCAACCGTGGCATTGTTATTATTTACAACAAAAATAACTTTTTGTCACACATAATGCAATAAGATCAATTATGGGCAATAAGTATTTTAACAAAAATAATTAGTACATTATAAACTCCCCTTTGGGCAGAGTGTATAATGCACCATTATTTTTCACAGCATGAAGTTTATAAAGCAACAATAAGGAGAATTACATATAATTGTCAATGATCCATCCCCTTTGGGCAGACAAATCATTTAAATTATACATCTCCATGATATCAATATATAGAGATGATAAAAGAGAATTACATATAATTTTCAAGGTTCAATCCCCTTTGGGCAGACAAATCCTTTAAATTATATATATTTCCATTATCTCAACATAAAGGGGAATTACACATAACTCTCAAAAATTTATCCCCTTTAGGCGGATAAACCTTTTGAGTCACGCATCCCCATCATTCATCTCTAATATATCAATATAGAGGGGAATTACATATAACTTTCAAAACATTTATCCCCTTTGGGTAGATAAATATTTTTCAATTATACATCCCCATCTTTTAAATATGGGAATAAACTTCATGCTATTTTTCAAATTAATGTACACAATAACTCCTTTGGGCGAGTAATTGTATATATTAATCTTTTATCAATAGAGAACTCCAAAATTTATGCCCAAAATTCATCAAACAATATGAAACACTTTACAACATGTGCTTCCAATGATCATATTGCACCTTTTCAAACAAATTTTTTTTGCCACAATTTTTTAAATTAATTTTTAAATTATTTTATTATTAAAATAATATTATTTAAAAATTTCGGACTCCGCGGGCCCAGGACCCGCGAGCAGCCTTATCGGACCGCGGGCCAGACCCGCGTGTCATAGCTGTGCCCGGCCCGCACGCAAGCCATGCGGGTGGGCAACGAATTAAAACAAAAAATAGGCCAAACCCATTTATTTTTGGTTCTGGGTTCACACCCAGAACCTCTTTTGGTTCATGGGCGTGAGCCCAGAACCTTTTTTATTTTTTTATTTTAATGGGCGTGAGCCCAATTCGATGGCCCAGCCCAGCTGGAGGTCTTCTTCAACCTCCAGCCGAGTCACGAATTTGCAGCAAACCGGGTCACATGACCCGGTTTCGACCCAAAGCTCCGAAGGCACAAATTAACATGGTTTTTGATGAAATTTCTCCATGGTACTTGCATAAAACATCAATATAATTAACTACAATGAATTAAATGAAGAAAAACCAAGTGAATCTACCACATACAAGCCTCAAAGTTTCGGATCTAAAGCTCCCATGGCCGAATTTCGAATTTCCTGAATTTAAACCCTAAAAACTCAATTCAATACAACAAAAGATACTAAAACAAATATATAACAATACCCATGCAACGGTTTACATCATACATCAATCGATTGCAAATAATTTGCAAATTCTAGAACTTTTTCACATACAAACCCTAGAATTTCAAATCTAAAATTCTCTCTCAATTCTCAACGAAATTATGCAAATTATATATGGTTGGAAAGATCTCAACATGTAGAACAAAAGCCCTATGGTGACGGGATTAATCAAGTAAAACATCTACACGAAAAAATAATGCCCATATTTGGCTCAAAGAGGAGGATTTCGAATTTTTCCATAAAAATTTTGGGTTCTACAATCATATACGATTGGCTCTAATACCACATGTAGAAAATTTATTCACATATACAACTAATCAATCAAGAAGAAACGGATCCATATATGACTGTAAAACACCAAGATCAATAAATACAGCGGAATTAAAGCGTATTTGTTTGAGCCATTGCTTCACTTGAAGAAAATTATATCACTCCGATAATCAGGGATCTATCGGAATACCAGATCTTCCTCTCTATGACCTATTTCGATATAGCAGCTTTCAATGGAATTAAAGCAGCGATAGGTATAACCTACCATTTTATAGGCTAGAGAGGGACCTGCAAACCCTAATCAATAGCGTGTCATTTGGGCCATTCCCATTACGGGCGGTCAAACACAATTGCCTACACTTTGCTGCTCAACTAGGCCCGTTATCAATAGATGCCAATACCCAATTCAATCAGATCACTGTAGTGTTCAACAAATATTGGAATATCCATTAACCCGATTATTTAAAATAGAAAATCAATTAATTAAAGTAAGCTTATATTATAGGAAATTTCCAACATACCATCGAAAAGAAGACCAAGATAGAAGCAAGGAGACGGGAACAATGCCCCCTATGCCTCAAGCTTTCACTCACCAAAAATTTGTTTTGCTTTATCTTCTTTGCTTCTCCTCGTCTCTCTTCTCTCTCAGCTTCATTTGTTGTCAACGTGCTCAGAGTGGCTTGAATTCTCCGGCTTTGACTGATTATGAAGCCTGTTGGACATTTCCTAGACTCTCCATTGCTTGTACCAGCTCACTAGGCCTCCATACGAAGGATCTACTAAGTTCGAGCAATTGAAAATGGTTATGTGACACCTGTCTAGTATTTTCGAACTGAATATATTAGTGGAACTTTCCAATGATCTACAATGGTTAAAATCCATTATTTTGAGAGTCTCTAATTCATTCAAGCCCTTTACTGCTAAGAGTTTTTCACATCCTTGAATTACCAAGTATTCCAGCTATTTCAAGTCCAATAAATCATCTAGACTTTTAATCTCAAGACATTTTTTTGTTGACACCTAAATTTTGGTTAAATTTTGTTGACACGTGAAGACCAACGAAAGACTTGGGTGGATGGGACATGTCTTCAATGTCACCGAGCTACAAGCAGGCCTAGCTAGAGCCACCTCGATTGGTGAGACGTCGGTTCGGCTGGGGAGGCCGGTCGAAGCGCTGAAGACCGGCGGTCGAAGAGCCGCCGTTGACCAACCCCCTAGGCCAAAACATACACACACGGACAGGGTAATGAGCTCAGAGGACTTCCCCCAAGAGACATCCGGGGAGGCCCAAGAGCGAGCAAGATCACAAAAGAGAGAGAGAGAGAGAGAGAGAGGGAGATGCGAGACCAAGCCTTGCCATCGTGTGCAACGCTGGCCTGACGCCACCGTGGTTCAACCACTGACGATGCTCGCTCATGCCGCCACAAGCCGGAGTTGCCGCTGTTTGCGACCCACTACTTGAACCAACGACAACTGAACTCATTGCTCCAACTGTCTAGACAACTCGGCTGCTCACTGATCTTAGCCAGGCCTCATGCCGCCGAGCCCATCGTCGCCCACCGCCGAGCCATTGCGTCAACTGGTTCCGCAATGACCGGCGTTGCTCGTTGCAGCTAGGCCGTGATGAGCTTGGCCTTCCCCATCGGTTTCAGTTATTTGGAAAATGTAAGCTTGTTTTGTTTGGGAAGTGGGCCTAGCCTACGTATCAAGCCTAGCTTGGTCAGTAGATTGACGGGTCGGATTAGTTTTGACCCAGAAATCCGACCTGGGTCGGTTTTATAATATAATAATAAAAATAGAAAAATCCAAAAATATTTTACAGTTTCCAAAAAATAGAAAAAACGAAAAATAGTTTATTTTACACAAGTACATGGAAAATCCTTAAAATATATATAACTTCTTGGAAGTAAATATTGGCTTATTTCCCTTATTCCAATTTACCTTTGTGATGCCTGGACTTCTTTTTTCTAAGTAAAAAGCCGAATCCTAGAGCTCGTGATTGGTATAGAATATTGCATAAATGTTTTACTTGATATTTATCAAGATTAAATATCATCTAACCTAGGCAAATTGATAAAATGTTTCATTTGGGACTCTCGTCCGAACTTCGAGATTGCCTGAAAGTAAAACAAAAGAGGATATCGGCTATAGGGCCGAAAGAAAATGTATTATACCAATTGAAGATAGACACGACACGTTAAAATTAGGAGTGTATCTGTAAAACCCGATACCAAAGGAATTACGTAGGGAAGGGGATGCAAATGAGTATGGCTATTTACAAAGACCAAAATCAGATTGTGGATACACGAGGCGCCAATATGGGCGGCACTGTCCAGGAAATACAACAAGGAATAGTTTCATCCACAAAATTCATGGAGATTTTTCTTAAAAAAAATGAATGAAAGATTATCCAGTTAGCACAACTTGAAGTAATTCCTTGTTTAAGTTTTCTATGCACTTAAAACACATTCTTCACCTTACTACCATCATTATAAGAGGTTTCGTTGATCATTCTTTATTAGCAAAAGCAAAATTTTATCTAAACGAAGCTACATTGTGTATGTCATTGATAACTTAATTTGATTTCTTGCACATTATTTTTTAATGAACTATTCACTTGATAAAATAGTAGCCGTTTTTTTTTTTTTTTTTTTTTTTTTGAACTCTTACTATCTAAGACACTTCTTATGATTCCTTTGTTTCAAAAAAGACTAACAAGGGTCTTTGCATATTATTATTATTTAAAAAAAAAAAATTTACAAGGATCTCCTCTCCGAGTTTAGCGAGGGGTAGCCTCGCCTAGCCCTCGCCAAAGGCCAACAAGGTCAACTTGCCTGTGGTTGACAAGGGTGTCCTGCCCCCTCACCCTCGCTGGCAACTAGCAACTCCACTAGTCATGGAGGTGGCAACTGGCAGAGGAGGGAAATAAGGAAAAAGAGGAAGGAAAAGAAGAAAAGAAAGAAAAGAAAAGAATAAACAAGGAAAAAAAGGAAAAAAATAGTAATTAAAATTCTAAAAAATATTTCAAAACTTAAAAAAGGAATCTATGAACTAGCATATGGCGACTTCAACACTACCCAAAAGTTCATTTATTCCTATGGAGCATATGTCCTAATGCAATCCCAACAAAGGAAGACCTCCATAAGAGAAAAGTAGTACTTGATCCACAATGTCCGTTGTGCTGTAAAGCCTAAAAAACGCTTGAATATCTACTCTTTTTGTGTGAATGGACAAAACCATGGTGGTTAGATCCTCGAATAAAGCTGAACACGACTACGGAAGAGGTCCCTAAAATGGGCAAATGGCTCATAGAGAACCAAACCTCCCAAGATGGGTCAAACCCAAATGCACTCCTGGCTGGTATACTCTAGCTTTTTTATTTTTTTGTCGGGTACTTTGGCTTTTTTGGGGGGTCTAATATGGTGCTTTCATTCATTCATAAACAATGAGAATTACAAGAAAACGATAGATTTGTTTCCGAACATAAAATTTCTGAGAGAGGTAAGGGAGGAAAAAGAAAAATACATCCAATTTTGAGTGAGGGTTTTGGTCTAATGAGCCTTGGCGAGCCAATCTATGGCCTTGTTGGCCTCTCGAGAGTAATAATCCAACGTCATCAAGTCAAGTTGGGCTAATATTCCTTTACATTGCTATATTATATCCTTCACATTCCAAGGGTCTTCAGCCCAGCCCATGATACTTTCCACCAAAGTCAAAATATCTCTTTCACACTCCAACTTCTTATTTTGTACTTGCTCTGTTCCAACATTTCCCACATGTTCCTCCTTTCCGTTGACGCAACATGCATTAATTCCTTCAGATGCGCTCAAATTTCGCGTGTTGGCATGCCAATTGAGCTCAGTGGTCGAACTCCACTCAAATCGGATTGCAGCAAATATTCCTTTTTCTCAAATTTTCACCCCAACCTCATTATCTTCCACTCAAAAAATCCCCAACATATCTCTTTGATTGCTCCACAATCACCTTTGCACGTCCTTTTAGTTACTTTTCTATGGACGACTGCCTATGTCCTTCGTCAACCATTAATTAATTTCATATCGGTAGTAATCTCTCGGCTTCCAGCGGGTTCTATTATGCATGAGCTAGTCATCATGACCAATGAAGATCGAGGACAAAAAGGATTATTATCTTGAATTTTAAATAAAGACACCGCCTACAAGATTTAGCCTTTCTTTTGATAATATGGCAATGCCCCATCGAATCACGTTCTCGAATTCTGATGGACTAAAACCATATATTGAGTCTAAGTAGTGAGTTTCTTTCTTTCTTTCATATATATATTTGCAGTCCTTTTAGCTATTGACTATGAGAGCTTCAGTCACAGAGCACCCACATAACTATCATGTTGAATAATCCAAATGGCTGAGGTATGAAGATGATTCTAAATTAAATAAGGCAAATCTGATTTTTATTTTTATTTTTTGGTAAGAAAAGGGTGCAAAGCTTGAGTGTTATACTGTTACCCTTAGAGTAAAACTTAGTCTAGTCTGATCTCCCATAAACAAAGGAAGTGAAACTCTTGGTGGCGTATCTAATGCTAGAGTGTCATCATTCAAATTTGAATTTAATTTGATCTGGCTAGAGTCTCTCGTAAATCAAAACTGAAAAAGGAAATAAAAAGAGGGGAAAGAAAAAAAAAAAGAAAAAGAAAAAAAGATAATATCTTCAGGCTGCTGGTTTCAGAATTCAAGCAAAACTAACTACCAAATCATATTCCAGCCTTCACTTTGGTCCTCCTCCTTACCCTCCCTTTGAGAAAAGGAAAATTGCAAGAGAAGAAATTCTGTTCGCATCCCATATTATTTAAAATTCATAAGCATTTTTTATTGAAGCAATTCAAACCAACCATAATGGGATTCTACATGCACGGAGGGGGACCATCGTATTGCCCGGACCTAAAAGTAGGAAGTCTCCAGATGAGAGAAGATTTTGGACGGTAGCAGAAGTTGGAAGTGTGATCGTGGGAGAGTGTGACCAGCCGCATCTTTTAGAAAGAACGTCGGGCTTTGCCAATATTATATGGGAGTCGTCGACTCTTGCCTGCGGGCATGCACAGACTTGCCTTCTAGGCTTCTTTCCTCGGGCTTTATATAAGTGTATCCGTGTTCGTCATGGTTCATAGAAGCATAAGAAAGAAAGAGGGTGTGATTTTATGAACAAACATCGTGGTACCAAAGAGATATGAGTTGTCAAAGTCAGATCCGAGGCTCTTTCATGAAGAGGTAGAGAGGTGTTGAACGCAGCCAAGGATGACTTGCCGGCGTTCCTTTTCTTTCGACGCGAAAAATGTAGCCGGCGAGTTGTTCTTGGCTAAGTTTATCTCTCTTCTTCTCATGCAAGGCTCCATGGATCTAGTGCTATAGGAAATTAAGCGAGAAGATCCCAGAAAGGACTGACTCTCTCTCTCTCTCTCTCTATCATCACTTATTGTAATTGGGAGTTACAATCGGAAAAGTAACAAAGGTTTGATTCACAAAATTGATTTTCCCGTTTTGGTTCGAAAATTTAGGTGCTGTTTGGTTTAATTTTTTTTATTTTCATTTACATTTATAAAAATTTAATTATTTAACTTGATTGTAGTTTACTAAATGTATCTTTATTGAAAATAATGGTTGGTCACGACCAATAATAATTGTTTATGTAACATCTTTTTAATAAACAACGTATGTGATGTCTAAAGGCTCCACTTAACTATCGTAAAATGAAAATTGTAATTATTACAATAGTTCTCATAACATGACTTGAGTAGGATCACTACTAATGATCTTGTCTACTAATATGCGGCAGCAACTGAATTTGTTATTTCATCCCATTAAAAATTGCAAAGGCATTAAAACCTTTTCATCGATTTCGTGAGAAAAAAAAATAGAGAGAGATATTGGCCTTGAGCAGAAAAGATCCACAATCTATCCTCTATTAATCTGAAATTGGAGATAAGCAATATCGATATTCTAATCATGAAAAACAATTTTTTTTTCTATTAGATTGAACAAGAGCACATTCGATCATGTTGATATTTGTATGAGCCGAAAGATTTTGGTCCATGCACGAGAGTCCAATTGTGAAATGCCATCGGCTGAGTATTGGACCATTGTACATTCTATACAAATGGAAGCGGGTCCGTTAATGGGATTGTAAGGGCAGGACCTTAACATTAACCTATTAATTCTCGTAACTTTTCACATGCTCAAATCCTATCTTATAAATAAATCGTGATGGAAATTGTCCAATTAGTCCTATTATACGGATGCCAATTCATTCATAAACAATCCAATTTTACCAATTTAGTTCTACACTGTCAAGTGAAATTCTAATTTAGTCATTCCAGTCAATTTTTTCGGAAATTGTTGACCTGGCAGTGTGCCACGTAGGACGGTCCAAGATGACTACTCTACCACGTTAACTATATTCGACCATAGATAGACTAAAGGATTAATACTATGAAAAACCCTAGACTAGTACACATGTGACAAATTTATCTCAAACTAATTTTTTGACAACTAAAAACCCAAAACTGATACAATCGTAACAAATTTACCCTTTGTTAGTTTTAATTAAACTATATTAATATTACGAAAAACCACCAACTGGACACTTATGACATGGAGGGTAAAATCCCAAATTGGTATACATGTCAATTGTCACATGATCCAACTTAGTAATTTGACAATAAAATTTGACGTAAATTAATGGATGACAAATTTATTACAAATGTACTAATTTGAGGTTTGAGGTTTTTTGTGGTCAAAAAATTTGTTTGAGGTAAATTTATCATAAATGTCGGTTTAGGATTTTGTGTGGTATTAACCCTAAACTAAATGCCAGAGATGAACATTGTCATAGTCTATGTTATGGCTAGAGATATAATCTAGAGCGGGTGAATAGGATATTTTGGTTAAAATCTACTACGCTTGTTATTTATTCCTAAACATGCACGATATTTTGCAATAATTTAAAATCCTTAGGACAATCACATCAAAGAATGGAGCATACTCAAAAAGTAAGGGCTAATTTTTTTCAAGCGTGAGCATCCATTACATTTATTTTCCTGAAGAAATCTTTTAGGAGACTGTCATTCCTCTGTCCACCACCCTCCTACTGATGGGAAGCTGTTATCTCGATTTGCGAGACCTGCGTGAAATTCTTACCTATATGATCAATGCGGCGATTGACCCGGTCCATGTGAATCGAGGTCAGAGTAAGATTTCTTGCTATCGATTGCATAAGTCGACGTTCGTAGAACTAAGCATCTATATGAGAGAAATGGCTATTAGTGTTGTAGGCAGAGGTTAACCATTTGAAGACAAACAACTTTCAATCTTGCTCGGGTAAAACGTCTTGCTTTAAGATGTTCATGGAACTTATTGATTGTTTCATGGGACTCTTAATAGCCGATCTTCATGCCTATACATTTATTAAGGGCACGAATGATAACCATTCTAACCAGAAATTGATTTTGGAAGAGAAATAGATTTTTCTATTTCTATTTCTAGATGAGTTTCTAAGTAAAAATAACTGTTTGATAACGATATAAAATTTCTACTCTAAAAATATAAATTCGTTTGATAACGACACAAAAATTTTCATTTCAGACGGTAGTAGTGGCAACAACCGGCGGCCAGTGGCGGCGGCCATGCACCCCTAAATTACCGAAAAATGGAAAAAAAAAATTGATTGACTTCTTTCTTTTAGGGACATTAAGTTTTCAAAGAACAATCGGCAATCGTAGTCTCTTGAGCCTAACATGAGATGAAGAGAACAAAATCTTGCCAAGAAAAACTTGCTAGCCATCCAATGTAAATGCCCTTCAAGGCGCTACAAAGCTGGCAAATAATTCTTGGCTACAAGTTTGCTTTCTGCAACTTCTCGTAAGACTTCCCAATCTTTGTTATGACCAAACTTGAATGACATACATCAATGTATCACCATAATTCGTTTTCATTGGACATCAGACATGTCCTAATGCTAAACTGAAGTGACTGATATATAATATAATATAATATATGTTGCGGCACCTACATTATTATGTTGCTTTAGATTCTTCACGTGACTAGCTACTATTCCTCATGGACAATGTTTGACATTCCAAACGAATAAGTCCAACTTTCCTAAAGTAGCGCTAGTGTACCATTCTCATTCGAAACAAAAACATAAAGTGCTAGGGCCCCACCTTTAAAGAGTGACCACATATGTCTGAAATAAAACCTTTCCCATCCAACTATGCGAGAAGGGCTTAATTCTAAATTGACCTTGACCGGGCTCTTGGGTAAAGCAAGACACCTTTAGGCTCTCTCTTTTTATATATCTAAGTGCCCCACTGCAAGGCGAAGAAAAACGATGCTTCTTTTTCTTTGAAAATGCTTGATGTAAAAGGAAAAGCTGCAGTATCATTCCTAGTCTCGCACAAAATCTTTTAAGCATGAGCCAAATCATACAAAGTGATTATTCTCTATACTTTAGAGGAGATGCCTACATTATTTATGATAAATATAAAAATATTATTGCCTTTGTTAAAACGGAGAATAGGAACTTTCCTATTCAATGGAAATATGTCCGAGACATAGCCATGAAAGCTCAACTTGGTGGTTGGTGGCTATGGCATTGAGGATTTGACCACTTAAACTTTGTTGGGCTAAAAATTCCCATAAAAAGAAAATGATGAGAAACTTTCCAGCCATTTTAGAAATTTTAAATGTTTGTGAAGGTTGCCTCCTTGGAAAGGCAATCTTTTCCATCTAGAGGTGTATGTAGAGCTAAAAAGTCATTGGAACTTGCTCATAAGGAATGTGTTGGTCCAATGAGGACCCCTACATTTAGTTAGAATAAATATTTCATCCTCTTCATCAAGGATTACACAAGAATGATGTGGCCTACTTTCTTCGAGAAAGATCAGAGGTCTTCTCTATTTTCAGGAAATTCAAGAACCACTTCAAGAATCAAAGTGGCTAGAGAATAAAGGTTATGAGAAGTGACTAAGGCACCGAGTACAACTCTTATGAGTTTAAGAAACTCTCTAAAGATGAAGTAGTTCATCATCAACTAAGCATTGTCTCTGCCCTAGAGCAAAATGGAGTAACAAAAAGAAAGAATAGAACCATCATGGAGATGACAAGGACCATGCTGAAGGAGAAAGGCCTTCCTAACTCGTTTTGGGCAAAAGCAATTATATGATAGGATACATCTTAAATAGATTTCCAACTAAAGCAATGCAAAATAAAACTCTAATTGAAGCATGAAGTAGATGAAAGACTTTGGCAAAGCATCTCAAGGTGTTCGATGTTTAGGATATGTCCATGTCCATACTAAAATAAAAATAAAAAAAAAGTGGGTAAGCTCGGTGAGAAGATGGAAAAATGTGTCTTCCTCAGTTATAATGACCAATCAAAATGCTATCAAGTGTACTACCTAAGAACTAAGAAGCTCATGATTAATCAAGACATTGAGTTTGACGAGAGTGTCGCCTGGAATTAGGGGGAAGAGAAGATAGAGAATAAGTATGTCACCTTACTAGACATACCATCGCACTAGAGGAGTCAACTTCACAAGAATAAGGTGAAGTACCTAATTCCACAATTCATGCTGTAACACCACCATCACTACCATCCTCTCAAGAGCAACACAGTAAGATTTTACTCTAGAGTCTCCAATAATGAGGGTAAAAAACCTTAAAAGAATTTATGACACATGCAATTTTGTTGCTTTAGAACTAAAAAGAGAGGAAGAGATGTCCAAAGAAGAAATTTGAATAAAAGCCATGGAGGAAGAAATCAAGATAATAGAGAAAATGAAATTTGGGACCATGTCAATCACCCTAAAGACGTAGAAATTATTGGAGTCAAGTGGGTTGACAAAGCAAAGCTAAATGCAAATGGATACATCTAGAAGTATAAAGCAAGGCTTGTGGTGAAAGGACATTTGCAACAGCCAAGCATTGACTATATTGAAACTTTCACTTCTATTGCTTGCCTTGATATTACTTGGACACTCATAGCCCTTGCAGTACAAAAAGAATGGAAGATCCATCAACTAGATGTGAAGTTAGCATTCCTAAATGAATTTCTTGATAAAGAAATATATGTGGAACAACCACAAAACCTTACCATTGAAAGCCAAAAAGAAAATATTATAAATCTCAAGAATGCTCTATATGGGTTAAAAGCAAGCACCACAATCTTAGTATAGTAAAATTGGAGTACTTCACCAAGCAAGGATTTAGGAGGAGAATGAGTGAGCCAACACTCTATATCAAGACCCAAGGTAAGTCTGATACTCACATCATGTCTCTATATAAATGATCTCATATATACAAGGAACAAAGAGAAGATGGTTCAAGAATTCAAAGAAGAAATGATGAAGACATTCGAGATGATGAACTTAGGCTAGATGCACTACTTCCTCAGCATCAAAATCAAACGAAATGAAGGAGTCTTTTATCTCATAGAAGAGATATGTTGAGAATCTCTTGAAGAAATTAAAAATGGACTATTGTTAAGTAGTTGCAACATCACTTGTGACACATGAGAAGCTACTAAAGAAAGATAGAGCAAAAAAAGTCAATGCTTCTCTCTACATAAGTCTGATTGGCAATCTACTATATCTCTCTATTACACAAGTGGACATCATTTATGTGACAAGTCTACTATCACAATTCATGCAAAGTCCATGTGAAATTCATCATGTCTCTATATAAAAATGGACTATTGTTAAGCAGTTGCAACATCACTTGTGAAATAAGATACTTATGTGCCACTACTTATTATGGCAATTGGTATAGGCTAAGAGTGATGGCTAAGCTCATCGGCTACACCAATAGTGACTAGGTAGGTTTAGCTAACGATAGCAAGAGCATTGCTAGCTATGCATTCACTCTAGGTTTTGGAATATTCTCGTGGGCATCCAAGCATGGCATAATCTATTATAGAAGAAGAATATATTACAACTATTATTACCACCGATCAAGCAATATGACGTCCGAGAATTTTAGAAGACATTAGAGAAGCACAAACATATCTTAATATCTTAATCCAATATTTTGTGACAAAAAGTCCGCCATTGCTATCTCAAAAGATCTAGTTTTTCAAGGATGAACTAAGCATATCGATATCATATATTCCTTCGTTCAAGAAGCATAGAGCAATGGAGAGATCAAGCTTAAATATCGCAAGAACGAGGATCAAGCTGTGGACATATTCCCTAAGGTGCTACCCCAATCCAAGTTTGAGACTTTGAGAAGCATGGTCGGAGTTTCACGAAATTGGATCAAGGAGGAGTGTTGAAATGGTGATCCAATTTTTATAAGTCTCTAGCATGCTCAAGATGTTTGGGAATAGATACTTTGATGAGTAGTCTATAGACTCGTAAGAAATATCTAAGATATTTTTAGAAAAGTGGTATGATATGTGTAGTAAAATCTAGAGTAATATCTATGCAACTTGCTAAAGATGTTTCTTTGTAATGGCGGTGGAAGAGGGCTATAAATAGCCAATCCCTCTCCACTTGAAGGTCACGCCCAGCCGAAGAAATTAAGTCCTTCGTACAAGCCTTCATAAAATAATACCCTTCTTGCTTTTCTTTGCTCCCTTCCTTGCCTTCCACTATCGTCTTTTTTGGTAAAGGAAATTTTTTTGGGAAAGGTTGCCTTCCACTATCGTCCATCTCCAATATAATAATAAAGTCCTTCTCCTGTTGTTGCTAGATAAGTTCTCGCACCTACACATGCACTGGCTAAATCACTCACTAAACTACTCACTCACTTACAAAACCATCCAGGCTTCCGCTTACCAATGGTTTCACTCCCAGAGCATTTCCATAGTTAGGCCTTGTTGACATCTTTCTGATGGTTGGACCGATGGAACACTTATACCAGTTGACATTGACAACTTGCCCGATATTAAAGAAGTTTTGAAGACTGCATTTCTCTGCAAGGAAGAAGCAGAAGATCATAATCCTCGGACAGTTGTTCAGATACACTTGAGAAGCATGAAGTAATTCTGCACTAGAACAGAGGAAGACTGTATCATCCCAAGATAAGCTAGATGACAGAACAGTTCAAATATGATAGCTTCTATGATCTTCCCAGTAGCCCTTTATAACTTATTATCTTGTTAAATATTGGATACACTTTTTTTTATTGTCTTGTTAGAGCGTCATTACCATTTGTGACATGAAATGACATGCCCTCTTGTGTCCATTATTAAGTGATGTGTGAGCATCGTAAAAAATATTCATGCATATGTTTAATTCACGTCATTAGATGAATGACTTTCTTTGCTACATCCTCTGTTCAATCAATAACCCGAAGTAGCGTTCAGTTACACAGGACCATTAACATTTTGCCAATATCCACATTATTAACATAAGCCAACTGCATAATGGAGAAAAAGTGTTTAATTGTGAAGTTGGATTTATCTTTTACCTTCAGCTGAAGTTGGATTTATCTTTTACCTTCAGCTTCATCAGAATCTCTCGTGTCACCAAATAAATGAATTTCCAATGCCTGTCACATTATCATCTAAGTAGAAATTGTAAAAGATAACCTCAAGATAACCGACAAGTGGTTGCAATCAACATGGCTATTACCGTTTACCGGATAAATGACATGATTGATTCTATCACCAAAAATATTTTGCAAATCACATATGGTGTTCATTCAATTTCAAACTACCTAAACGAGAACTTATCCCAGTTTGGGTATATAATTAAAGCCCAAGCAGAAGTTAATGGAGTGATTTAGGAACCTACATATCCTTGCCTTTTCAACTCCCATCCTTTGATTTGGGCTACACTTCTGAGGCCGTCCTCCCACACTCTCGCTGTCTGCTGGCTGACCTCCTTCTCGTGCTTTGCTAAAGCGTCAACGTATAGTTGAGACTATCACGACGTTCCACGTCATAGAAAATCGGAAAAATCATCTTTTGAATGGTTTGGATTTCTTACACTTCACCATGTATGTGAGCTCATGAAAACACGACGGACTGGAACAGTAATTTTTAGAGAAGATGAGTAAGTAGATCTTCGAATTTTGTATGGCCCTCCGCAAACTATTTTTTACATCTCTTCCATCAAGGAGCTCTTCCTTGTCAGGGAAAACATGGATGTTCTCTCTCCCATGATGTGGTAAAGGCAACCCGCGAATTCTTGGCGAGTGTCCAGCCCTCTAGAATTCATGAAGACGTCATAGCCATTCGCTGGTGAGACATCACCACTCTTTTCAGGCTCCGATCTCATTCCCATGTCCACTGTCACTTAGTATTTCGCCTGAGAGTTCCTCTCTTTCTCTCTCTTAAAGCACCTCATCAACGAAAGGCACGTTCACTTCGTTTGCCCAAAAATAGACTCCGCCGGCTCTTGGACGACATTCTCAGAGCATCTTGCCAGATCACTATTGTAACGGACATTCTCTTTCGACTAGTTGGCCGTCGCAGGCGGACCACTCGAAATTTTTAAATTATAGTGACGACCAGACGTCTAAGCATGTCCCATATGCCCAAGAAATCCAATAAGGTTGGGCCCAATGAACAAGAAAACTTGAAAATCGATAGGCCCAATAGGAAAGTTCTCCTTCCGTTGCTTTTTATATCAAACTTGTGAGAAACTTTCGCAACACTTATAATCTCAATTTCTCTAGGCGAGGAAGGAAATGCAATTTTAAGTTCAATGGAAGTTCTGTCCCAAGGTAAAGTGTGTACGAAACCAGAATTTGGAACTGACAATAAATGGATCCGTTCAATGAACGAGGGATGGATACAAGGTTATTCACGAGCTGCCGTGAGTCCTCTCAAAAGGCAGCACCTTAAAGTCATGAGAAAACAAGAAAAGTAGATGATGTAAAGGACATCAAGAATGAAGCAAACGTTTCAAGGACATTGTAAGCATACCATCTCATATTGCAAATTCACACCCAAAAATATTCAAATCTGCTCTCATAAGTTCAAACAGGTGAATCCAAATCATATTGTAGAAAATTGACAAAATCTCTTTCTTGAATAATTTGCATATTTTGCATTCCACCATGAGTGCAAGTTCACGAAAGGCACCACATACTAGAAGCATTACCTTTAAAGAAGATGGGTACCTAGATGTTCGACTTTTCAAGTGAAGCTGCATTGTCTTTTGTGCAACCTCACCTTCCCAACGATGGAATTGTCACCAGAACATTTCTAATACAGGTAACTCGCAAGTAACTTGTATTAGACGTCCAGGAGGAAACAAACTTGATGACAATGTCAGCATAACATCTCATATTGCAAATTCAAGTGAAGCTGCATTGTCTTCTATGCAGCCTCAGCTCGCCGGGAGTACTAAGCCAACAAGTTGATTACCAAGGTGTTTCATCATCTCACTCCAAGTGCAGAAGGCTACTATACTAAAAAAATTTTACGTTCCAATATTCAGAAGAAGCATTTTAAGGACATGTTCAGGTCTAAACCTATATCAGGCATTCAGGAGGAAACGTACTTGATGAAAACGTCAGCATAGAATCTCATATGGCAAATTCAAGTGAAGCTACATTGTCTTCTATGCAGCCTCACCTCGCGGACGACGGAAGTGTCTCCAGAACATTTCTATTACAAGTTCCTTGCAAGTAGACGACTGTCAAAAGCGATAACTTTCCAGAGTCATCTTTCCTGCACTAAAGATGTGCAATCCCGGCCACGTAGCTCTTCCAACTCTTTTAGCGCGACAGTGCTCCTTGGTGGCTCCCCCAGCTCGTGAAGGCACCATGCACACAGAGACACGTAGGATGACCATCGGAGAAGATTTATAGTAAAGTTTCTTTAGCCGGCCATTTTTTTTCCGAAATGTTGTTTTTTGTTTTGTTCTGGTTTGGTCTTTTAGAAAGGACGAGCGAGTTCTGAGGGTATTTCTTGAGGACATTCTCCAAGCATCTCGCCAGTTCTTGTTGCCAAGCGGACGCAAATGAGTATGGGCATTTGCAATGACAAAAGCAGATTGCAAATACACGTGGCGACAACAGGGGCGACATTTTCCAAGAAGATTGGGCCAAGTGAACAACTTGAAATGATCTCTTGTCTAAGTTTTCCTTGGACTTAAACACGTCCTTAACCTTCCTACTATCTTTAACTCATAAATTTAAGTAGCCTTCCTTCCTACTATATTTAACTTATAAATTTAAGTGGCCTTGTCGATCATTTTGTATTAACAAAAGCAAAATTTTACGTTCAGCTCTATCTATCTATCTATGCGAAAATATGCTGTGCACCTCTATGGTAACTTAATTCGATTTCTTGCACATTGTTTTGTTATAAATTATTAACTTGCTAAAATGGTAGCCATTTTAAATTCTCTTTTTGTCAATGAATTTTCCACTCTTACTATTGTGATACACTTCTTATGGCCCATTTGTTTTGCGAAAAATATGATATAGAAAAACATTTTCCTACTTTTTCGAGTTTGAAAAATGAGTCATTAGAAAATATTTTCACAAAATATAGAGAATGTTTTCTTTAATTCAAGAAAATTAATTCTTTCGAAAATAAGAAATCATTATCTAAAATATGACAAGACTGTGGCACTTGGATATCTTGATTATTCTCTTGAGATACTTTCGAACATCCAGTGAAAAATAAATTGCTATTTTCTTTCATCGATTGATGCTTGGTCTAAGATAGGGCGGCCATCTTTGCATAGCGCATTCCTTATTCTATTTGGAATGAAAACTCTCATGCAGAGAATCTAGGAATGACTTTGATTTATTTCAGAACAAAATGATGACAATATGGCTACAAATTCCTCACATCGTTAACTCCGGCTACGTTCGACCGAAACAAAAAAAAAAAAAAAAAAAAAAAATTATGGCTTCTGAAATACAAGATTTGTCAAATATGCATTGGCATGAGTTTACCCTTGTAAAACAACAAAAGCTAAAAAGAAATGGACCCAATTTAATTCCTGAGGAAGCTCCTCTATCAAGATTTTTTAGCCCGCATCCGTATCTAGGGAACCAAATTAATTTGGATCCTTGATCTTGGCTCCCTTGTGAGCCCCTCCAATGGATCTCACAAGGATAATGACCGTGATTGCGTCCAACTCAAGGCCCCGATCGAGGCAAGAATTGTTGTACTCTCTATCCTTTGTGGAGAAATCTATTCAGATAGCCATTATTCATTAAAATTAAGATCATGATGAGTTATTTCTGTAGAATATTATTCTCATAAACAATTAATCAATTAAGAACAAACGGATCCATACATGATTGTAAAACACCAAGATCAATAAATACAGCGGAATTAAAGCGTACCTGTTTGAGCCATTGCTTCACTTGCAGAAAAATAGATCACTCTAATAATCAGGGATCTATCGGAATGCCAGATCTTCCTCTCTATGACCTATTTCGATATAGCAGCTTTCAATGGGATTAAAGCGGCGATAGGTATAACCTACCCTTTTATGGGCTAGAGAGGGACCAAGCAAACCCTAATCAACAGCGTGTCAACCGGGCCCCTTCCCATTACGGGCTTAGGTTAAACACAATTGCCTACACTTTGCCGCTCAACTAGGCCCGTTAACAATAGATGCCAATACCCAATTCAATCAGATCACTTTAGGGTTCAACAAATATTGGAATATCCATTAACCCAATGATTTAAAATAGAAAATCAATTAATTAATGTAAGCCCATATTATAGGAAATTTCCAACATTCTCCCACTTGGGCTACATTAATTAACTTATTTTACTTTGAAAAAGATTTTCTATTGAAAACGACACTATCGGGTTAATAACTAAAATTTTGTTTTATGTGGCCACAACTTTTAAAAAATAATATTCCAAAATGGCATCTTAATACCAATCCAATCCTATATAACCTCAATATAGGACTACGGAGATCAATGTGTTAAGAAAATACCACAACACAAGACCTTCCATAATCACATATAATAAGTATTATATTTTCATGGATCATGGGCCTAGTAGTGTAGTAAGAAATAGTGTCAACATGTGATCAAGATATACACTATTTCTTATCGATCCTTAATGCAATTTCTCAACAACATGAAATGCATTAGCGCAATTTCTAAACAACATGAAATTGCCTTAGTGCGATTTCTAAACAACATGAAATTGCACAATTATGTCACAATCCAACATGAGCTCTCAAAATCAGTGACATCCAGTCATCTTTAAACTAAAATTTGTTTAAAGATACTGTTTTATACTTCCATTTCTCAGTCAATAGGAGAAAAAATAACAATAGAATCAATAACAACAATCATTGAAAATAAATGCTTTAATAGACATCATAAAAGCACCATCAGTCTGCATATAACTATAATATCCAGAAATACAAATTGTTAACTCCCACTAACAAAAGAAATCAAAAGATTCTAAAACACCCATATTCTTAACGTGTTCTTTAAACAAAATGGGTCGTAAGCCTTTTGTTAGAGGATCAGCCAACATGGACTCAGTTATGATATTTTCAATTATAACGTCTCCATTTTTGACCAAGTCCTTAACAGTATAATATTTGATCTCCATGTGTTTTGACGCATTACTAATCTTGTCATGCTTGGAATAAAACACAGCTGCAGTGTTGTCACAGTAGATCACCATAGGTCTAGTAATAGAGTCCACAACACGCAATTCGAGATCAAATTTCTTGCTTGAACCGACGTGCCGTAGCACGCTACAAACTCAGCATACATTGTAGAGTTTGTAATCAAGGTTTTCTTTGTGCTCTTCCAAGAAATAGCACCTCCAGCCATCATAAAAATATATCCAGAAGTTGATTTTCTATCATCTAAACAACTAGCAAAATCAGCATCCGAATATCCAATCACTTTTAGGTCCTCAACGCTGCTATACACGAGCATAAAGTCTTTTGTTTGTTGTAGATATCTCATCACCTTCTTAGCTGCAACCCAATGTTCTTGACTGGATTCGACAGATATCTTCCAAGAGTATTTACAGCAAAAGCAATATCGGGTCTGGTACATACTTGTGCATACATAAGATTGCCAACTGCACTAGCATATGGAACATTTTCATGACTTCCTTTTCAACATCATTCTTGGGGCATTGATCTATGCTCAATTTATCTCCTTTCACAACAGGAGCTTCACCTGACTTACAGGTCTGCATGTTGAATCTTTTCAAAACACGATCTATATAACTTTTCTGAGATAACCCCAGAACCTTCTTAAATCTGTCACGATGAATCTCAATGCCTAGAACAAAAGATGCTTCCCCAAGATCTTTCATATCAAACTTTGTAGATAGAAAATTTTTGGCGTCATTCAATAGATCAACATCACTGCTAGCAAGTAAAATGTCATCTACATAAAGTAGTAAGAAAATATATTTACTCCCACTTACTTTCATGTAGATGCATTGATCAAACTTATTTTCTTCAAAGCCAAATGATCTCACAACTTTGTGAAATTTTAAGTACCATTGACGTGATGCTTGTTTGAGACCATAGATGGACCTTTGAAGTTTGCACACCATATGCTCCTTTCCGACTTCTTTAAACCCTTGGGTTGCTACATATATACTTCTTCGTCCAAATCTCCATTTAGAAAAGCTGTCTTGACATCCATTTGGTGAAGCTCTAAATCAAAATGAGCCACCAAAGTCATGATTATCCGAAAAGAGTCTTTAGTAGATACTGGGGAAAAGACTTCATTATAATCAATACCTTCTCTCTGTGTGTACCCTTTTGCGACTAACCTTGCCTTGAATCTCTCGATGTTGCATTTATTGTCTTTCTTGGTTTTGAATACCCATTTGCAACCGATCGGTTTATGCCCATAAGGTAAATTAACAAGTCTCCATACTTGATTAGTTGACATGGAAAACATCTCTCGTCCTTCATCGCTCCTAACCATTTATCTGCCTGATCACTGTTAAGAGCTTCTTTGAAGGTTGTCGGATCCACTATACTTCCTATGTCAAAATTAGTTTCTCCAAGATAGACATGATAATCATTTAAAAGTGTTGGTCTTCTTTGTCATTGTGATCTTCGCACGGGCATTTACGGGAAGCCGCATCATTCATCTGGGGAATTTCATTTGTAATGGGATGATCTATCGCCATATTTTCAGTATTTGCTTCTTGTTGAATTTCCACTCTGTTGGGATCTCGCATAGAATCTTCATGCAAGATGGGCAATGGAATAGAAACCATTTTGTTTGGTTCTTCCTTTCAAAAGATTGAGAGGAACTCTTTTTAGCAACATCTAATTCCAGGAATTTGAGTTTGAGATTCAACGATTCTAGTGCCTCGAGTAGGACAATAGAATCTATATCCTTTAGAATGATCAGGATATCCAATAAAATAACATCTAGTAATCCTGGATTTTGTCTTCTTCTGAGAAGGATCATAAATTTTCACCTCTGCAGGACAACCCCAAACTCGGAAATGATTCAAGCTAGGTTTCCTCCCAGTCCACAATTCAAAAGGTGTTTTCGGCACCGATTTACTAGGTACACGATTCAATATATAAGTTGTTGTTTTAATTGCATCACCCCATAAGTATTCAAGCAAATTAGAACTGCCCATCATACTTCGTTTCATCTCCATGAGTGTGCGATTTCGCCGTTCAGCTACACCATTTTGCTCGGGACTCCCGGGCATTGTATATTGAGCAACAATACCACGATCTTGCAAATATTTTGCAAATGGTCCATTTTGTTGTCCAGCCTAGTATATCGCCCATAATACTCACCACCACGATCAGACCTGACATTCTTAATAATTTTTCCCAATTGTTTCTTAACTTCAGTACAAAACACTTTGAACATTTCAAGTGCATCAGTCTTCTCCTTAATTAGATAAAGATAACAATAACGGGAGAAATCATCAATGAACGTGATGAAGTATTTATTTCCACACAAGGTGGTTAAGTATGGCCCACTAATATCATTATGAATTATCTCTAATAGACTTTGACTTTGAGTAGCGCCTTTCTTCTTGGTTTTAGTTAATTTTCCCCTCACACAATCAATACAAGTCTCAATATCATCGAGTCAAGAGGAGGGAGAATATCAGCCACGACAAGTCGCTTTACCCGTTCTTTGGAGATATGCCCCAATCGCTTATGCCATAGAATTGAAGATCTATCTTTGACTAAAGATCTCTTAGCAACAACATTCTCGACATTAAAAGAGCAATATGGTCTATCGGGAGATAAGGATAATCGATATAATCCTTCAAACAAAACACAATTCCCAATAATTCTAGAATCATAACTCAAATCCACTCCTTTATTCGCAAAATGAAGACAATATCCAGCTTTGTCAAGCGAAGAATAGATACTAAGTTTCTCCTAAAATTAGGAACATAAAAGACATTGTTCAAGACAAGCTGAAAACCATAAGTTTAAATTCAAAACAACTGTCCCAATGCACTCCACATCAACTCCAAAAGTATTGTTTCCAACTTTAAGCTTTGACTCCAACTTGGACTCCTTAGATTTGTGAGACCCAAGGCTAGTCACATGCTTTAGCACGAGAATCAAGCCACCAAGAATCCATAGGAACATCAACCAAATTTGATTGAAAACAAACCAACAATTCACCTTGGTGACTTTCTTTTCTTGTTTTTAGCCAAGCTCGAAATTTGTAGCAATTGGCTCTCTTGTGACCTTGCTTCTTGCAATGAAAACATTTAAAATCCTTATCTCCATTCCTCCCATAGTTCTCATTTTTCTAAAGTCTTGCCATTTCTTTAGGCCATGAGCATTTGACCCCTTAGGCTTCCATTTGCCTCTAGACGAACTCAACTTGGCATTGGTAGTTAAGTGGGCATACTCATACTTTTCCTTCTTTAATTTCTCCTCCTCAGTCACACACTTAGTAATCAAGGCATTAACACTCCATGTCTCATTCTAAGCATTATAAGCAGTCTTAATCTAGCTAAATTCAGCTGGCAAAACATTTAAGGCTTGATGCACAATATAATTTTCAGAAAGAACAATTTCATGGGCCTTAAGTTTGGATTGAAGGTGAACCATCTTCAGTATAAATTCTCTAACACCCATAGCAGCATCATACCTCATGTTCGTTAACTTACTTAGCAAGTTCCCAACTTCAGCCTTATTTTAGACTCTATATCTTTCTCCCACTTTGCTTCAAGGAACTATCGGCATTCGTATCTTAGGCAAACCACTAACCAGATGCTCAGCAATAGACCTCTTCATAGCAATGAGGCTTAGTCGATTAGATTTTTCCCATCTAGCATAATGGGCCTTTTGATCTGCAGTACTTTGATCATTGGGCCTAACAGGTTCATCCTCACGTAGAGCCAAGTCCATATCAACGATACCCAAAGCGAACTCTATATCTTGCTTCCATCTTTTAAAGTTTGATCCAGTTAACATTTCAACCGTGGCATTGTTGTTATTTACAGCAAAGGTAACTGTTTAACACATGTAGTGCAATAAGATTAATAATGGGCAATAAGCAACTCAACAAAAATAATTAGTACATTATAAACTCCCCTTTGGGCAGAGTGTATAATGCACCATTATTTTTCTTAGCATGAAATTTATAAAACAACAAGGAGAATTACATATAATTGTCAAGGATCAATCCCCTTTGGGCAGACAAATCCTTTAAATCATACATCTCCATAATATCAACATAGAGGGGAATTACATATAATTTTCAAAACAATTATCCCCTTTGGGTAGATAAATATTTTTCAATTATACATCCCCATCTTTTAAATATGGGAATTAAATTTCATGCTATTTTCCAAATTAATATACACAATAACTCCCTTTGGGCGAGTAATTGTATATATTAATCTTTTATCAATAGGGAACTCCATAACTTATGCCCAAAATTCATCAAACAATATGAAACCCTTCACAACATGTGTTTCCAATGATCATATTGCACATTTGCAAACAACAATTTTTGCCACAATTTATTATTATTATTATTTTTTTTTATTATTATTATAATATTATTTAAATATTTCGGACTCCCGCGGGCCCAGGACCCGCGAGCATCCCTAATCAGACGGCGGGGCCTGACGTGCGGACCCTTACCTGCGCCCAGCCCACACGCAAGCCATACAGATGGGCCACGAATTAAAAAAAAAAATGGGCCAAACCCATTTATTTTGGTTCTGGGCGTGAGCCCAGAACCTTTCTATTTTGGTTCATGGGCGTGAGCCCAGAACCCTTTTAACTTGTTTATGGTTCTGGGCTTACGCCCAAGACCCTTTTTTTAATTTTAATGGGCGTGAGCCCAATTCGATGGCCCTGCCCGGCTGGAGGTCTTCTTCAACCTCCAGCCGGGTCCCAAATTTTCTGCAAATCGGGTCGCATGACCCGGTTTTGACCCGAAGCTCTAAAAACACAAATTAACTTGATTTTGATGAAATTTTCTCATGGATTTTGCTTATAACATCAATTTAATTAACTAGATTTGATTAAACTAAGAAAGATCAACTAAATCCACCACATGTAAGCTTCAAAGTTTCGGATCTAAACCTCCCATGGCCGAAAATTCGGTTTTCTTAAATTTAAACCCTAATAACTCAATTTAATACAACAAGAGATACTAAAACAAATATATAACAATACCCATGCAACGTTTTACATCAAACATCAATCGATTGCAAGTAATTCGAAAATTCTAAAACTTTTTCATGCATAAACCCTAGAATTTCAAATCTAAAATTCTCTCAATTCTCAATGAAATTATGTAAAATATATATGGTTGGAAAGCTCTCGACATGTAGAACAAAAGCCCTATGGTTGTGGGATTAATCACACAAAAATCTACACGAAAAAAAATAATGCCCATATTCGGCTCAAAGAGGAGGATTTCGAATTTGTCCATAAAAAATTTTTGGGTTCTACAATCATATACGATCGGCTCTGATACCACATGTAGAATATTATTCTCATAAACAATTAATCAATTAAGAACAAACGAATCCATACATGATTGTAAAACACCAAGATCAATAAATACAGCGGAATTAAAGCGTACATGTTTGAGCCATTGCTTCACTTACAGAAAAATAGATCACTCTAATAATCAGGGATCTATTGGAATGCCAGATTTTCCTCTCTATGACCTATTTCGATATAGCGCTTTCAATGGGATTAAAGCGGCGATAGGTATAACCTACCTTTTTATGGGCTAGAGAGGGGACCTAGCAAACCATAATCGAGGCGTGTCAATCAGGCCCTTCCCATTACGAGCCAGTTAAACACAATTGCCTACACTTTCTTCTTCAACTAGGCCGTTAACAATAGATCAATACCCAATTCAATCAGATCACTTTAGGGTTCAAAAAATATTGGAATATCCATTAACCCAATGATTTAAAATAGAAAATCAATTAATTAATGTAAGCCCATATTATAGGAAATTTCCAACAATTTCGATAATAAAAATCATATCCGGTTATTCAGTCATATATTGTTACTAATATCTTAATCAGTTTTTTAACCAAAGCCTGGGGATTTACTCAAAATCAACATGATTATTCTCGAATTCAACCAACTGACATACTTCAAGTTCAAAAGACTCGAGTAACTCGAAAACCTAACAAACTGATTGGATTTTTACATATGGCAATTACATGTTGGCACTGTTGAATGCCATAAACAGCTAAAGAGTATTGTTTAAGACTTTGGGTTTGGGCTCAAGCATAGATTGAACTCAAACGAAAATTCACCAAGTGGTAGAGTTGAGCCAAACTGAGTTTAAGGTCAAGCTTACTAGAAGATCAATCTTGACAGGATCAAGCTTGAGTTGAATATTGAGCTTTGCGAAACCGAGTGGACTGAAGTCAAGTCAACTATCCACTCGACTTGGTTTCACTACGCTCACACCCCTGCCAGGAGAAACAGATTTCATACCATGAGTTTGAACAAATATAACCATTCCGATCCCCTATCGGAACTCATGTTATCATTCAAAGAGAAGAATCCTTGCAGCAGTCAAAATTTTAAGAGACTAAAGATAGAGAAAGGGCTAACGTGAATTGACATGTCAGTATCTTAATGACTCAACTCTTATGTTTTCCCAAAAAAAAAAAAAACTCTTGACAATATGCTATGATGAAAGAGGTGCCATATCCATCTACTCTCCCAGTCCTCTTCGTGCTTCTCGCCCACCATCATCTAGAAATCTTTTGCATCTCTGTTGTTCTATCCATAACATAATCCTTGCGATGATCATTGTTACAGGTGCGAAGTACGAATCACCCAAGAACATTTTGAGCGAGCCAACCAAATTGATTAACCACGACTGACAATGGGAATGGGGCAGATTTTGCTTGGCTTAGTGTGTAAATCCTGTGAATTGATATCGATAATTTGGTAAAACAATTTGCATCAAATTGAAGCGTATTATGGCATTTTTATGTTGCACACTCCAATACAAATGGTACATAGCTTTGCCCCGCGAGATTTATAACTTTCATAGTTTCATATATTTTCATTAGTGCTTAAACATTCTAAAGAAACGTTAAGAGTAATCAATTTTGGTGAAATTTTACAGTGGAAAATCATGACATCCCTTCGTTGCTAGACCATTGTTTTGTCTAACTTGACAAGGTCTGTTGGACACATTGACCTTGTAATAACATTTGTCTATTAAGTGGAGTTGCTGATGACCACTGCATTTCCCATGCTATGAATTCATCTTGTGATTGATTACATATTTCAGATGTGATTCGAAATTTGAAAACCTGTCCCGGAATAAATGTAGATTGTACAATGCATAATGGGAAAAAATATTTTAAATTGTGCACAGATCTTTGTGACGCTTGAATTTGGCATTACTTGTGGATTCAGTCAGAGCCCTTTAATGCCTCTACCCAGTTTGTTTCTGTTGATAAACGTCAAGCGTAGAGTGGAGATAGCCACTGGGCAAAACAAACCCGGTCAAGGAGTATAATCAAATTGCTGATGGCAAATAGCATGTCCTCCTAGAATTATATATAGCAAGACAACGTAGTTTTAGGTTTGCAGTGCAAGTTCTTCCAAGCGATCGATCATGATGTTTTAATTATAATAACAAAAAACGATTCTATGACATTCTTTTGATGGCCTACAATGCGAACATTTGGCCTCTCTCATCTCAAGTCGAAAATCCTCGTCACACTACTGGTCTTGTTTCGCATCCTTCTATTGTTCGTTCTTATCTTGACAACTAACGACAAAAATCTCCCTTCGATTGACAAAAAAAAAAAAAAAAAAAAATCCCCGTTCAACACTTTGGAGATCCATTAGGCATGGGATTACAATTTCTTGGGAAAAAGTGTCAAAAGAAATTCTAAATCTATTTCATTAATGCCAATTTAATTTGAAATCTTTTAATGTTGTTAATTTAGTCTTAAATATTTTGACATAATATTAATTCAATCATTTTAGCTAATTTTAACTATCATATAGTTGACTTTGATGTCATGCAACTTACATAGCACTCTCGTGTTGGCGTGGATAACTTTTAATAGTTTTTAAATAAATTTTCGATTTTTTTATTATTTTCCTCTCATTTCTTCTTACTTTTGCAACCTCCAATGAGGCCACCGTGGCCTAGGCGAGAGCCAGCCTTGCCAGATTTGGAGGGGATCCCTCGCCAATGCTCGTCCTTGATCAGGTAAGGCCCACCGTCATTGATACCCTATGCGACATGTACGTTTAGTAAGTTTCGCACTGCATTTCTCACTTTTAACCATATCAATGGACGTTTTCTATCACCTCGGGTCTTGTTACCTCAGGCAGCGTCATATTCTTGTGTATGTGAGACCCACCTAGATACATACCCCTTTTTTTTTTTTTTTGGGGGGCCCGCGGGGCGGGGTTGTTTTCCGGGAGGCAGTCTATTACATGAAACAAACTTTCGTTTCTGTTGAAATGAATGTGTGGGATGACAAGTCTTGAGGTTAATTTCTTGTTACTTCAAGTTGCTTACACCCATGCTTATGTCAAACGCTTTATAATGATCCTGTTAATATAGAAGATGTGGCACATATTGAATATCAAAAGGTCACCCCAAATAAAAATGGTTTTTAGTCAGTCCAAAAATAACTCGCAACTAATTGTCAACTAACATTATTAAGTGATAACCTGTTGATATAATTATATGGAGATTCTTTTCCATTTGTGAAAGTTCCTGGAAACTCCAAGCATTTTGTTATTGAAAATAGGCTCAGGATCCGTCAACTCTCACCATAGCCAAGACTAATTCACCAAGAGTCACGACAGTTTGCACTCTTGAAAACACCGTTTGTAGTTTTGTTAATTATGGTGCCATATGGATTACAGCATGAGTTTGTGCTAGTTCAGACAAGCGTGTGTCCCCTAACGCTTGCGGGATTTCAGAAGCATTGCACCTCAATCTTCCTTATCTACAATTAAGAAACCTTCACTTCATAGTAACCTAAATTCTGCTTTCCACCATGCGGAGAGAGAAGGGGAAGCGGCAGGGGGAGGGATTATTTGGGGTGAGAGTAGCTCCAATCCTCCCCATGATTGAAGGTTGAAGAATACAATCTAAAGAGAAGACGAAGATGGAAGCAAAGGAGACAGGAACAATGCCTCCTATGCCTCTAGCTTTCACTCACCAAAAATTTGTTCTGCTTCATCTTCTTTGCTTCTCCTCTTCTCTCTTCTCTCTCAGCTTCATCTGTTGTCAACGTGCTCAGAGTGGCTTGAATTCTCTGGCTTTGACTGATTATGAAGCCTGCTGGACATTTCTTGGACTTTCCATTGATTGTACCAGCTCACTAGGCCTCCATACGAAGGATCTACTAAGTTTGAGCAATTGAAAATGGTTATGCGACACTGGTCTAGTATTTTCGAACTGAATATATTAGTGAAACTTTCCAATGATCTGCAGCAGTTAAAATCCATTCTTTTGAGAGTCTCTAATTCATCCAAGCCCTTCACCACTAGGAGCTTTTCATGTAGGCCGTCTAAACGGCTTCCCAAGATCAACATAACTAGAGAATCGAACATCCTAAAGTCGAAGATAAGCATTTGTGTACCTGATTTTGAATTCATCGTTCTTGAAGCAAAATGACAGCAATCCGAGCCTTCAATGCTGAAGATCTTCTCCTCTATAACCCTCGAATCCTGGCTCGATGAGACCGCCACTCACATATTACCTTATGTGAGTTGAGAGAGAATTTTGGAACAGTGAGGGCTAAAAGAGGGACCTTAGCGCTATTTATAGAGTTTTGGACGGGCCCTCTCATCACGAGCCAGACCCAACTCAGCCCACACAAGCTAGGCCCATATTCAACTGTTAAGAAACTTTATGCCTTACCTTATTAGACCAACGCCGTAAAAACGGTAATTATAATCTCAATTAATGTAGCCCACATAAAGAAAACTCTTACATTCTCCCACTTGGGCTATATTAATTGAAAGCTATCTTGTATGTGCGCACCTTTATGTTGGTCTAGTGGCAATTCTTAATAGTCAATCCTATCCCATAAGATCTCAACACCGAATCATGGCGGTATCGCATGTATTCATACGAGCCTTTCATGATCACGAATGCTTTCAACTTTATTGATATGGATTCAATATGGTTGTGTGGCAAACAGATAACACCTCATAAAGAGTAATACCTTATGTGTTATCACCGTTGTTGGTCACCATTCTCTTACCTTTAAGTGTCACAGAAAACCGGAAGTGGCACTAGAGAATATCTTTATGGTTCTAATGAACCAACATATGTCTCATCTTTATGGTTAACCTTTCTTTATGTGTAACTGATACATATGTATAAGGCTAATAACTGGATGCCCCTAGCCTTTTACTCAAGATTTACACAGTACCTTGAGATTTTCCTAAGATATATGTATGCAACTCAATAATAACTTATACAAAAGGAGTTGACATATATCGAAATGTTACAAAAAATAACAAGATACAGAAGTAAACTTCATTAGAGCAAACCTGAAATAGCTCCCACTAAACGACAGTATCCACCGATTCTCCTAAGCCCATGTTCATGATATGTTGCTCAAATACACAAGGGCGTAGGCCTTTAGTCGATGGATCTGCCAACATGTCATCCGTGGGAACATGCTCTACTATAACGTCACCATTCTGTACGATTTCCTTTATGGTCAAAAACTTGACCTCCATATGCTTAGACCCTTTGAGACTTCTGTTGTTATTGACAAACAACACAGTAGAATTATTATCATAATATAACTGTATGGGTCTATCCACAAAATCAAATATGGTCAATTCCTTAATGAGGTTCCGAAGCCAAATTGCTTGAGTAGCAGCTGAAAAACATGCTATAAACTCCGCTTGCATGGTAGAGGAAGATATGGAATTTTGTTTCTCACTTTTCCATGATATTGCGCCTCTTGCCAACATGAATATATATTCTGTTGTCGACTTCCTATCATCCTCACAACCAGCAAAATCGGCATCCGAATATGCTAACAATCGCAAATCATTGACATATCTATACATCAGCATATAATCTCTAGTTCCTTTCAAGTATCTTAAGACCTTTTTGGCAGCAACCCAGTGATCATGTCCTGGATTCGACTGATATCTACCTAAAAGCCCTGTTACAAATGCAATGTCTGGTCTAGTGCAAACTTGAGCATACATAATACCTCCAAGCGCATTAGCATATGGCACATCCTTCATTTGGTTTTTCTCAAAATCTGATTAAGGACATTGGGAGAGACTTAACTTGTCACCCTTAACGACAGGAACATTTCTGGTTTGCAATCTGCATGTTGAATCTCTCTAAAATACGATCAACATATGCCTTTTGAGATAAACCTAACATACGATGACAACGATCCCTATGGATTTCAATACCAAGAACGAAGGATGCCTCACCTAGGTCTTTCATGTCAAAATTCTTTGACAACATTTGTTTTGTTTCATGCAGCAATCCAACATCGTTACTTGCAAGCAAAATATCATTCACATTAAGTATAAGAAAAATAAGTTTCCTCCCATGACCTTGCGGTATATGCCTTTGATCTACTTTGTTCTCAACAAAACCAAAAGAAGTAACAACATTGTGAAATTTCAAGTACCACCATCTGGAAGCTTGTTTGAGACCATAAATAGCCTTATTTAGTTTACACACAAACTTACTTGGATCATTTACTATAAAACCTTCAGGTTGCATCATATACACCTTTTTCATCAAGGTCTCCATTTAAAAAAGCAGTTTTAACGTCCATCTGATGTAATTCCATGTCAAAATGAGCTACTAACACCATGATCACTCTAAATGAGTCTTTAGAAGAAAGCTGGAGAAAATGTTGCTTCATAGTCTATCCCTTCTCTTTGAGTGAAGCCCTTGGCCACAAGTCGGCTTTAAATTTCTCAATCTTTCCTTTTGAATCTCTTTTAGTCTTATAAACCCACTTGCAACCTATAGGCTTACATCCTTTCGGTAATTCGACAAGCTCCTAAACGCCATTATATTTCATAGATTGCATCTCATCTCTCATTGCATCCAACCACAAACTTGATTGAGGACAGGAAACGACGTCCATATAAGTCACTGGATCTATAATGCAGCCTATATCGTAATCATGTTCTCCTAAATAGACTATATAGTCTGGTGGTATAGCTGAACGTCTTTCCCTAGTAGACCTTCTAAGTGGAGCCACTGTAACTTCATTTTGAGTCTGAGGAACTTGAAGAACTTCATCTATGGCCGTTTCATCAATAGGATTCTCGGTATTAACATGTTCGGTTTGTGGCACAAGTAAGCTCCATAATTATGCATAGGTAAGGAGAAAGACATAGTCGGTCTCATCATGTTATCATGTTCACTAATTTGTGAGCAATCATGCTTTTCAACTACATCAAATTCCAGAAACTTGGCCGTCTGTGATTCTACAATCCTTGTTCCTCCACTTGGATTATAAAACCGATATCCCTTTGAATATTCTGAGTAAGATACAAAGTAGCATCAAGTGGTTTTAGCCTCCAATTTACCTAATGTTGGATTATTCAATCTTACTTCTGCAGGATATCCCCAGACCTTGAAATGATTCAAACTTAGTTTGCGTTCAGTCCATAACTCAAAATGAGTCGATGTAATAGCTTTGGTAGGAACACGATTCAATATATAAATGGCTGTTTTTAAAGCCTCACCCCATAAAAAAGTTAGGCAAATTAGTCCTACTCATCATACACCTTACCATATCCATGAGAGTACGATTGCGTCTTTCAGCCACTCTATTCTATTCAGGACTTCCAGGCATAGTGAACTGAGCCACTATCCCAGAATCCTCTAAGTATTTAGCAAATGGTCCTTTAATTTGCCCAACATTACCATGTCTACCATAATATTCTCCACCTCGATCAGATCTAACCACCTTTATTACATTTCCTATTTGTTTCTCAACTTGATTCGATAGATCTTAAATTTGTCAAGAGATTCAGACTTTTCCTTAATCGGGAATAGGTAACCATACGAGAATAATCATCGATAAACGTGATGAAATAAAAATTTCTACACAAAGTTGCAGTATAGGGTCCACTGATATCAGTGTGAATGACTTCCAGTAAATCAGAACTTCGAACTGCGGTTTTCTTCTTTATCTTAGTCATCTTTCCTCTACAACAGTCTATGCAAGTCTCTAAGTCACTTTTAAGAGTAGGTAGGATGTGAGTCTTTATCAGCCTTTTTACTCTTTCTTTGGATATATGACCTAATCGTTTATGCCATAACGCATAAGATTGTTCCTTAGGTAGAGGTCTTTTGGGAACAATACTTTCAACTGTATTAGCGACGTATATATCATTGGGAGATAAACACAATCCGTACAATCCATTAAACATGTTGCAACATCCAACCTTGTTTGAACTAAAGAACATAGATACTGTATTGTTCTTTATTTCAAAAGAGTAACCACACATGTCCAAACATGATACGGAAACTAAGTTCCGTCTAAAGGAAGGTACATAGAAAGTGTTTCTTAACATCATATTAAAACCAGTATCTAAAATCAAAATGACATCTCCCACGAACTCAACGTCGATCTTGTTGTTATTTCCCACAATGAGCTTTGATTCATCCTAATTTGGCGTCCTTATGTTTGTGAATTCTGTATGGTAAAAGCAACATGATTAGTCGCACCACTATCTAGCCACCAAGAACTGGATGAGGCTTTAGATAGGTTGGATTCACAGAAAAATGCCAAAGAATCATTACCTTTATGCTCATTTTTAGACAACCAAGCTTTATAACCATCACAATGTTTCTTTACGTGTCCCCTCTTCCTACAAAAATAACAAAGGACACCCACCCTCTTAAAAGGTGCCTTTCTAGGAGCCATAGTGGTGGAGGGGCTAGCAGCTTCAGGATTTCCCCTCTTAGGAGCTATATAGTTAGAAGTCCCTATGGCTTCAGGATTTCCTCTATGGTGTGCAATCCATTTTCCCTTCCTATTGGCAGAACTAGAGGCATACAAGGCAAGATGCCTTCTTTCTTTCTTCAGTTTCTCTTCCTCTGCCACCACTCTAACTATAAGGTCATTGATTGACCAAGTCTCATTTGCGAACTATAGTTCGTCTTGATAATTCCAAAGTCAGGAGGAAGAGTATTTAATGCTTGGTGTACAATGCAAGCTTCAGGGATGTCAACCTGAAGAATTCAGAGTTTTGTCTGAAGATCTACCATCCTAAGCACATAATCTCTAACTCCAGTCAAACCATCATACTTTATATTAAAGAGTGATTGCATAAGAGTACCTATCTCAGCATTGGAAGAGACACGATACCTAGCCTCCAAAGCTTCCATCATTTCCTTAATGATACGGTCGGTTGGCAAGCCACTCATCAAATGTTCCTGAATTGACCGTTTCATAATGAGCAAGCAAATTCTGTTACTCTTTTCCCATGCAGCAAAATGTACTTTTTGGACTTCTGTACTGGCATCAGTAAGATCTACCGACCTATCCTCAGTAAGAGCAATATGAACATTTACCAACTTCATTCCAAACAGAAAATCCTCTTTCCATTACTTGAAGTTTGATCCAGTAAGAACCTCAATCGCAATGGAATTGCCATTTACAAAGAAGGTGACTGATTTTACAAGCAATACATATAATTAGCATCATGTGAGTGCTTAACGCATATCTCAAGAGCTACATACATCATCATATAAGCACCTTTGGGTAGAATACATGACATGCAATTGTATACTCTTCACATGACAGTGGTCCATGAAAATATATTCTAACATTTCGCGAATTCACCACCTTTGGGTGTATGAACCACTAGGGCTAGTCACTTTTCAACCATATACTGTACATGTATCCCTCCATAAACTAACACACAATTATCTCCTTTGGGAGTATAAACATGCATTAGAATAGGAGACATCCCTTTACAATATGCGAACGATGTTTCTCAAAGTCAATCAAGTGTGTCACTTTCGCGGTCACAACCCAACTGAATTATCGAAATTTTCTCATATCAGGGATATAACTTTATAACTCACATTTACCTTTCACATGTGATTTTAGACTTGATGTGGGGCTATTTGTCACTAAACATCACAAGTCATGCTAATTGCATTGCTCCATCCACTAATACATGCTTTTAATAAATCAACACTACACATATTCCTCAAGTGATGACATAATCATAGGCATGCATTTGTATTTCTAAAACCATAGAGAAATTCATGAAAATACACTAAAATTACCCCAAAATCACGTGCCTTAGGGTTTCACATACATTTTCATATCCATAAAGGCATCAAAAAATGAAAATAAGCACACCACAAGATAGGAAATTCACATACAAGCATAGCCACATCAACCACGTGCCCAACGGACATCACACGCACCCTCACGCGCCGCTAGAGTGCGCGGCACATGATCTGCACACGCTGGCGTACCGATTCGGTCCAAAATTCGATTACCGGTCTAACCGGTCAACAGTCAAACGGTTGGACCGATCGGCCGGTCAACCGGTCAACGGGTCGGGTCACCCAGTCAATAGTCAACGGGTCGGGTCAAACCGGTCAACGGGTCGGGTCAACATGGTCAACGGTCAACGAGTCGAGTCAAACCGGTCAACAGTCAACGGGTCGGGTCAATGTGACGTCATCCATGAAGTCACATGCCACGTGGCAGTCGTACATAAGGCGGTGCGTGTGACGTCACTATGACGTGATCGTCGACACGTGTCGGCGGAGGCGGAACCACCGAGGCAATCCGCGCACGCGAAGCCGCGTGTGAGTCCACGCGTCGGCGCGCATGCGTGCGCGTGTGCCACGCGTCGTCATGCCCGCGCGCCCGTGAGACGGCGCGGCAGCGGGTGGGGCCGACTCCGAGCTCTGTCTTGGCGCGTGGAGGCGCGTGCGGCCGCTTCCGGCGTCGTCTTGAGGCGTTTTACATACCAAAATGCTCGTATTGATGAGGAGAAGCCATATATGCAATAAAATTTTATTTTTATCGGACCAAAAATCATGAAAAACGAGCAAAACGTTCCGAGTTGTAGTCAAGTTCGAAGATGGGTATTGACAGGAAATTCGGCCACCGTCGGAGACATGCTACCCACGAAAACTCTCAGCTCAGTGAGATTAATCTGACTGCATGGTCAAAATCAAGTTTCATTCGGATAAATTCTTCAAAGCAGCTCCCTATGTTCGATTTCTAGTTTATGCAGGCTCTGATACCAAATGTAGGCCGTCTAAACGGCTTCCCAAGATCAACATAACTAGAGAATCGAACATCCTAAAGTCGAAGATAAGGATTTGTGTACCTGATTTTGAATTCATCGTTCTTGAAGCAAAATGACAGCAATTCGGGCCTTCAATGCTGAAGATCTTCTCCTTTATAACCCTCTAATCCTGGCTCGATGAGACCGCCACTCACATATTACCTTATGTGAGTTGAGAGAGAATTTTGGAATAGTGAGGGCTAGAGAAGGGACCTTAGCGCTATTTATAGAGTTTTGGACGGGTCCTCTCATCACGGGCCAGGCCCAACTTAGCCCACACAAGCCAGGCCCATATTCAACTGTTAAGAAACTTTATGCCTTACCTTATTAGACCAACGCCGTAAAATGGTAATTACAATCTCAATTAATGTAGCCCACATAAAGAAAACTCTTAGATTTCACACCCTCGAATTACCAAGTACTCCAGCTATTTCAAGTCAGATAGATCATCTAGACTTTTAATCTCAAGACATTCTTTTGTTGACACCTAAATTTTGGTTAAATATTTAGGATTAATTGCATAGAAAATTGACCTAACAAAAGGATTTCTGTATCACCTAAATATTAATATTATTTACATTTACTAAGTTTTCCCCCTATTCTATTCTCCCTTATCTTGCCCTATAAATAGAGCACCGGGTGGAGGCCAAAACATACACACACGGAGAGGGCAATGAGCTTAGAGGACTTCCCCCAAGAGACATCCGGGGAGGCCCAAGAGCGAGCAAGATCACAAAGAGAGAGAGAGAGAGAGAGAGAGAGAGGGAGGGAGAGAGAGGGAGATGCAAGACCAAGCCTTGCCATCGTGTGCAGCGCTGGCCTGATGCCGCCGTGGTTCAACCACCGACGATGCTCGCTCAAGCTGCCACAAGCCCGAGTTGCCGCTGTTCGCGACCCTTGCTTGAGCCAACGATGACCGAACTCATCGCTTCAACTGTCTAGACAACTCGGCTGCTCACTGATCTCAGCTAGGCCTCATGCCGCCGAGCCCATCGTCGCCAGCCGCCGAGCCATTGCGTCGGACTGGTTCCGCGTCGACTAGTTCTACAACGACCGACGCTACTCGTTGTAGCTAGGCCGTGATGAGCTTGGCCTTCCCCATTGGTTTCATTTATTTGGAAAATGTAAGCTTGTTTTGTTTGGGAAGTGGGCCTAGCCTACGTATCAAGCCTAGCTTGGTCAGCAGATTGACGAGTCGGGTCAGTTTTGACCCAGTAATCTGACCTGGGTCGGTTTTATAATATAATAATAATAATAGAAAAATCCAAAAATATTTTACATTTTCCAAAATATAGAAAAAGCGAAAAATAGTTTCTTTTTCACAAGTACATGGAAAATACCTAATATATATATATATATATATATATATATATATATATATATATATATATATATATATATATATATATATATATATATATATATAGTGTTTAACTTCTTGGAAGCAAATATTGGCTGATTTGGAAAATGTAAGCTTGTTTTGTTTGGGAAGTGCGCCTAGCCTACGTATAAACCCTAGCTTGGTCAGTAGGATGACGGGTTGGGTTAGTTTTGACCCAGAAATCCGACCTTGGTCGGTTTTATAATATAATAATAAAATCCAAAAATCCAAAAATATTTTATAGTTTCCAAAAAATAGAAAAAGCGAAAAATAGTTTCTTTTCACAAGTACATGGAAAATCCTTAAAAAAATATATGTATATAGTATTTAACTTCTTGAAACAAATATTGGCTTATTTCCCTTATTCCAATTACACCTTTGTGATGCATTACTTCTTTTTCTCAGTAGAAAACTGAATCCTAGAGCTCGCGATTGGTATAAAATATTGCATAAATGTTTTACTTGATGTTTAACAAGATTAAATATCATAAGGACATTAGAGATTAACTAGTGTAATTAAGTTCCAAATTCTAATTTCTCTGGTTCCATAGAAGTAAAATATTTCTCCCAATATTTTAAATATTTTACTTGGGTTTTTAATTGATTAACCTCAAATCGATTAGGAGCGACTCCCGAGGTTAAAAACTCAAACCATAAATCGTAAATTAGTGGTTTTGGGAGAGCTCGTGC